>JAGKTI010002094.1:28426-51336 GCA_018397915.1 Birgus latro
GAGGTAGGGAGGGGAGTCTAGAATGGGGGAAAATGGCTATATTGTCAACAATGGATGGGAGTACTGATGACATTAACAGCTCTGACTATTGTTGGACATTGGCAGTGCTGATAGATGATACAAGTCACCACCTGAAAGCCTGGGGTAATTAAAAATAACACAGAGTCACTCAAGTGATGCCCCTCGGTATGATCCATTGCACCCGACTGTCACGAAAGTGGTGACCCGCGGTTAAGGGGTTAATAATGAACAGAGGAAGGAAGAACAAATGAATAATAAAAAAAAAATCTATACACCAGACTACTGGTGTCCTCCATTCATGAAATATCTGTAACAGTTGGGCTTGAACAGCTGTAGGTTGAAGTTTGGTGGGAAACAGCTATGGGGAAGCGAGTTCCAGAGAAATGCAGTTCAGGGAATAAAAGAATTCTGATAGGCGGAAGTTCTGCAATGTGGCTGTGTGACATTTCAGTCATGAGCGCTGCCAGTTGCTTGTGTAGTATGAAGGAAGGCATAGAGAGGTGGCAGAATGGATGCAACTTTGTCTGAGCATTTGACATAAAAATATCTGTAAAATAATGTAAGGGAGGCAACATTCGTTCTTACTCGTAGGGGAGGTAATTGTAATAGCAGGGTTATTAGTAATTCCAACAGCTTTGTTCTGAATTTTGTCTAGTTGTTTTAATGGAACCTCTCCACATCCATTCCACAAGGGTGAGCGATATTCAAGCTGAGAGCGCACATGACTCTTATAAATTATAGCTAACTGTTTGTCATTGAAGATGTTACAGACTCTGTATAATAATCCACGTTTCTTTGAGGCGGTTTTAGCAAGTGGTCTAACATGAGAGGTCCAGCTGAGGGCATTGTTAAGTGAGACGCCAAGAATTTCAATCCTTTTGGAGATAGGAATATTAGTAGGATTGAAGGTAATATATGAATCTGCCAATATCTGTCTATTAGTAAATTGTATATACATGTATTTGGTTTTACTAGCATTAAATGAGACACCGTTGTTTTGTCCCCATTCACAGACAGAGTAGACAGAAAAGATTGTGGAAGGTTTTGCGCATGTACGGTGTAGATGGTAAGGTGCTAGGTCCCATAAGTGTTTTTATGATGGTAGTGAAGCATGTGTAAGGGTTAATGGGAGTCTAAGTGAATGGTTCATGTGCAGCCATGATGTGGGCATGCGACAAGGTTGTGTGATGTCCCCATGTTGTTTAATATATGTATGGATTGGGAGATGAGAAGTAAAAACTCGAGTAATGGAGAGGGGGATGGCATTGGTAATGAATGGTGATGGATGGAATATCTCAAATTTGTTGTATGCTGATGATGCAGTTCTACTTGCGAATACCAGACAAGAACTTAGTAGACTAGTGCAGAGTTTTGCTGATGTCTGTGAGTGTCGTGCCTTGAGAGTAAATGTAGAAAAGAGTAAAGTGATGGTTACTGAGAGAGAAGGTGACTCCCAGTGCAATGTTACAGTGAATGGAGAGAGACTGGAATTGGTGAGAGAGTTTAAATACCTGGGTACAGTGATAGAAAAGAGAGGAAAATGTGCAAAAAAAGTGGAAAGTAGAGTGACACAAGGAAGGAAAGTATCTGGTGCAATGAAGGCCTTGATAAGAAACAGAGGCCTGAGTGTTACAGCTGCATGAGGCTTACGTGAAGGAATGTTATTGGCAACTTCAGCGTATGGATGCAAGACTACGATGTGACATGAATATGAAATGTCAGGAGTGAGAGCAGTGGAGATGGGATTGCTGAGGAATGTATGTGAAGTACAGAGAGTAGATAGGATACAAAATAATGTGGTTCATGAAAGATGTGGAGTGAGGAAGTCTGGACACCAGAATTGAAGAGAGTGTACCAAGATGGTATGGTCATGTAGAGAGAATGGATAACAATAGAGTGGTGAAAAAGGTATATCTGAGTGAATTTGAAGGAGGGGGAGGCAAGGTAGGCCAAGGAGAAGGTGGAGGGATGTGGTGGATGTGTGTGTGAGGAAGAGAGGTTTGAAAGTTAGCGAGACTAGGGAACTGACAAGAGATTGAGCTGGCTGGATGAATGTTGTGGAGAGAAGTGCATGATCAGGGTTTTGGCACCCCTTTATAACATGACAGCGTCCGGATTGACTCTATCGGATACTTTTATGTAAAGCTACAGGATATGGTGAATGTTTCTGGCATTGTCAGATAGAGCCAGGATTCCTGGGACTTAAATAGGAGTGTGGCCCAGTGGATTGGGCAAATTTGAGCTGTCTGGACATTGCCACTCCTCACCTTGCCCTAGGGTGGAAAAGGAGGTCTTGATGATGGTGAAAACCACTGAAAACCAAAAAAACACCCTACCTATACACTACCGGTACTGTATGTACAGTACCATACCTAATTTTGGCAGTGTTTTCTGGTCATTCTGCCATACTTAAACATCAGAGCACACGTAGGAATATCAAAAATAATTTTAACCAAGAAAACCATTGAAAACAAAAAAACACCCTACCTATACACTACTGTATGTACAGTACTCTTCTTAATTTTGGCACTGTTTTCTGGTCATTCTGCCTTATTTAGACATCAAAACACACATAGGAATATCGAAAGTAAATTTTTAACAACAAGAAAACCATGCAAAAAAAACAAATTGAAAAAAAAAAAATACCTACACAGTACTGTATGTACAATAGCCTACCCCTCCTAATTTTGGCAGTGTTTTCATTTCAGTATGCAATGTTTTAACATCGAAACACACATAGTAATATCGTAAATAAATTTAAACACCAAGGAAACTGGAACAAAAAAATATGCAGTTTCCTGCCAAATACCATTCGATTGGGGTATTTACCACTCGGGGCACTGCAGACAGGCTTCGTAACCTGCACACCTCCGGCAGGTGTACAATTGTTCCATGTGGTCAAGTGGCTAACCTTCGCATTTAGCAAAGGTCGAAGAACTCCTCCTCCTCTACCTGCAAGAGCTGAGCGATGAGTGGTGACGTACAGCATGGTGATGGTGGCCTACCTGCCTCAGGTTCGGTTGCGAGTCCTGAAGGTGAGGAATGAGGTGGTGGTGAGAATGGGTTGGCACTCGTGGGGGTCGCAAGCATGAAGAAGTAGTTGATCCTGGTCTGGCAATAGGACCAATGATTCTGCTGGAGAATGACAGTGTCTTTGACTGACCACAGCTGCATTGCCAGGCTAAGCGACACCAACTCCCTGTCACAGTGCGGGTGCTTGGTGTACTCCAGCACCTCCTTCAGACTGGCACATAAGGCACTGAGACGAAAGAGTGATGGAGTTGCTGGGGGATGCGAGTCGGGGTCCTCATCCTCGTCCTCGTCGTTATCCTCTTTTGTGCCCACAGAGGCAGCAGCAACAATCTCCTCATCAGACATGGTCCAGTAATCAGGAACGCCACTGTCATCATTCAGCCGATCCCTCACATCGGCGATGTCCACCTGCTCTCCTGCTGTACAAAGACGGCGGTGGAAATCATCCACATCAAACCCCTCCAAGTCGTGCTTGACTTCGATTCCCTGGAGGAGACGAGACCAACCACTTTTGAGGGTTTTCACAGAGACTTCCTTCCATGCGTTCTCCAAGTTGAACACTGCAGTCTTCAGGTCATAACCAAAGATTTTGCAAGGTCTGTTTACCACGTGTGTCCTCGGCCCCATCCTCGTCCTCCAGCACCACCATCATCTCGTTGAGGAACCTCTGCTGGTACAGTCCCTTGGCAGCCACGATAACACCCTGGTCCATTGGTTAAATCAGAGCAGTCATATTAGGTGGCAGAAACATGGACCTAATGCACGCATCATCAGGAATCAAAATTCTCGACAGATGGATGCGTGGGGGCTTTGTCCAGGAGCAGGACTGCCTTCACCTGGTCGCGAGCAATACCAAGGACCTCCGTCTGGTAATGGAGAACCTCCTTGACGAAGTGTCTGCGGAACCAGTCTCTGAAGATCTTGGCAGTAAACGAGGCCTTCACAGAATGATACCACACAACAGGCAGGCTATCGATCAATCCACGGAGACAGTGTGGTTGTTTTACATGCCCAGCAATAACAGGTTTGAGGCAGTGCATCCCGTTAGCATTAGCACAGCACAAAACAGAGACACGTTGTTTGGATAGCTTGTGACCTGGCATAGCCTTCTCCTTCCTCTCTGCCAGGGTGTTGGTGGGCAACAAGTGGTAGAATAGACCAGTTTTGTCAGCATTGTAGACTTGACCAAGGGCAAGCCCCTCATCCTTGATCAGGTGCTGCACTTTCTGGTGAAACGGGTCTTTGTCCTCCTCTGCCGCATCCAAGGCCTCACTGTGTGCCTTACTCCCTGTAAGTGCATGGCGAAAATTGAAGCGAAAGAGCCATCCTTCAGAGGCCTTGAAGTCATGTACGTTGTGCAGACGTTCAAACTTCTTAGTTGCACTCTTCACCTTTGTTCCATGCACAAGCACACTGGCAGCACGTTGCTAGCAAAACCACAACAATGTCGACTGGTCGATAACAGCATGCCGGGCCTGGGCCATGAACTTCCTGTCGCCTCTATGTGTGCTTTCACCAAAGTCCTGTCCGTACTGCATAAGCTTGTCCCGTGACTTCTTGATATCAAACAATGTTGAATGGGCTTGATCATATTCCTGCAGTATGCGTCCTGTGGTCCAGCCCGCATCAGCCTTGCTCAGTATCTCACACTTCTTCTCCAGAGTCAAAACTTTCCTTTTCTGCTTCTCAGGTGGTGGTAGGGCCATCATCACACACATGAGAATGCAGCAGAGGAGGGCCACAACCTGAAGAATGTAGGGGACCACCACAAACGCAACCGCATTCACAGCCATACTTGGAAGCGTTACCACTCATGGGGGAGACAAAGGCGGGAACTGAGGTGCGGGCTTGTAGGCTGGCAAGCAGTACAGCGCTGCCATATCGCACCCCACACTTGCCTCCGAGCACAGAGGAAGCAAAACACGGCAAACTGACATCTGCATACAAGGTTCACTTCTGTTTGCCCAGGCAGGGGTTGTCACATGTCGACAACAGTGGAAGACCAGTACATCACTGCCTCAGGGAGTGTATGACTAATGCAGCCTGCCAGGTGACTCTGACCATTTGGTAGAGTAACGGACAGGTGCACGTGGTGGTGAGGTTTCGCATTAATCCGGGAGGCTGGGGGACTCCCGACATTCTGTGTAGAGGCAGATGGGAGCATTTACCATACATTTACTCGTGGTACGTGGTTTGTATTAGATGTTCAGTGGCCATTCGGAAATTATCATAACTCACGGTGACCGGGCAACTTTGGACATTCAGTAGAGAGGCGGACGGGTGCTGTCACCAAACATGTACTCGTGGCTTGTGGTCTGTCTTATGCATGCGTTGGCATTTGGGAAAGACTTATTCTGGTGGCTGCACAACTTTGGACATTCTGTGGGGATGCATACGGATGTTTTGACACCGCTTGTGGGTTACGGTCAGTATTACTCAGGTGCTGGAGGTTCATAGGGAGTGATTGGACCAGCACGCGATTTTGACCATTCAGTACAACGGTAGACGGACATTTTAGCTCAGGTTGCGGGTAATGGCCTAGTTCCCGTTCACAGCTAGAGTCTAGCGGCCACAATACCTAATGTTTGAACATGTCAGCTGGCAGTCAAAGTTCTTGGAGGACTTTTATGTTCGGTTAATAGCAAGTAAATTCAGATAATTGTTTAATAAATGGCCACCCCTTATGGGATTAAGGCGTGTGGCAGTAGAAGGTCCAGTATCCAAATAATGAACACATCCAGGTACTGCACTCCCGGATAAATGAGGGATTACTGGAATACACCAGGCCAACGTCATTCGTGGATTCTACTTTCGCAGCCCCCGCACATTCATAGATTGTCCCCAGATTGTCCCTCTGTGGAGCCAAGATTTTGTTCACGGCCATAAAGTGTCGCCGCGCGGATGCTCACGGGTCATTTCGCGCCAAAACAGGCCCACACCAAACCACCGTGCTTCTTTGTCTCCCTCTCAGTCTGTTTTCTGCCACTGTCACAGTCATTTCGCTGCCTATTCCTTGCCACGCCAAACCTCCTCTGATCTCGGTATTGTCCCCAATAATTGTGTTCTCACGTGTTCAAAGGTAAGAAGTGCATTGCTGTGCTAATTTGTGAGTGAATTAGCTCCCAGTTGTGCGATTTACTTGTGATAGCTTTGTCCCACGTGTTTTTGTGTTGTCCCGCTAGCATGGGCCACAAGCGTCCTGCATCCCTTAGTGGTAAGCCCACCCCTAAATGGGCAGAGAGTGTAATGAGCTTGGAGGAAAAGGTGAAATTGCTAAACAAGTGTAGGGAAGATGTGAGTTATGCTGGTATTGGGAAATTATTTAACGTAAGTGAGAGCCCAGTTAGTGGTAGGTGGTGGCGACCATCATCCACTCACTTGATGTAGTGCTGCCTACTTCTTCCTTAGCCTTTATCATTCTTTTTCTGTGCCTGCCCTCCTTTCTTCCTATTTCTCCTATATTTCCTGTCACTTCTTACTGCTTTTCTTTCCTTTACAGGTGGCATTACATTGAGTGACAAGCCAAATGGTTTCCTGCAAGCCAAGAAACCATTTACCAACCAAACCATACGTGCTCCTTACGTGTCAACAAGTGGGTTGGTGGAGGGTTAGTGCCCCTCCCCGTAAAAAAAAATAACTCAGAGTCAAATGGCCACCCCTTACGGGATTATGGTGTCTGGCAATAGATAGATAGATAGAGAGCCCAGTGCAGTACATGAAGAAAAATGAGGAGAAAATCAGGGCAGGTTGGCATCCACTGCGCCACCTTCAGCCAAGCAAGTGTCACAGGTGAGAGACATTGCGCTGTCAGAGATGGAGCATGCACTGTATGTGTGGATTACTGACCAAAGCAGGAAAGGAAATCCCATGGACAATGTTGCGATTCGGGTGAAGGTGAAGGCACTGTACGACAGGATGACCAGTTCACCTCCTGACCCCGACACTCCAAGCACCAGCGCAGACCCCAGACCAGCTGCAACCACCCATCCTGATTTCACAGCCAGCAAAGGTTGGTTTGATAGATTCAAGAGGCGGTTCTCCCTTCACAATCTGAAGGTGAAAGGGAAATCTGCGTTGGCGGACCATGTGGCACCAGCAGCATTCCTAGAAGCACTTCAGAAAATTATCAGTGAGAAAGAATATAGGCCTGAGCAGGTATGGAATGTCAATGAGACAGGCCTATATTGGAAGAAAATGCCTGCTAGGACCTTCGTCTCGAAGCAGGAGAAAAGGACTTCCAGGTTCAAGGCAGCTAAGGACCACTGCACCTTACTGATGTGTGCCAATGCTGCTGGCCACATGATCAAGCCAGGATTTATTTATAAGTCTGTGAATTCAAGTGTTCTGGATGCACAATAAGAGAGCGTGGACCACCAGCCCCATCTTTCTGGACTACTTCAACCAGTCTCTCCTGATGGAGGTGCAGTCATACCTTCAAGAGAAGGGCCTTCCTGGCAAAATCCTCTTGCTCCTGGACAGCGCTCCGGGCCACCCACCATCATTCGAGGGTATGTGTGAGGGTGTGGAGGTTGTGTTTTCGCTGCCCAACACAACCTCCCTGATACAACCTCTTGACCAGGGTGTAAGAGCAGCCTTCAAGGCCTGTTACATCTGGAGGTCAATGCAGAGGCTCTTTGCATCTTTGGATACAAACCCCGACCTGAGCGTCATGGACTACTGGAAGGGGTACATCATCACTGACTGCCTCACGGTGGTGCAGGAGAGTCTGAAGAATGTGAGCCCTGAGACAGTTAATGGCTGTTGGAGGGCTTTGTGGCCAGAGTGCATCTGAGATTTTGTGGGATTTGCTTCTCAGGAGCAGGTAAACTAGGCCATGAGGAAGACAGTGGAGTTGGCAATGCTTGTAGGCGGTGAAGGGTTTGAGGATATGGAGGAGGGTGAGGTGAGGGAGCTAGTGGAAGAACATGATATGGCCCTCACCGACAAAGAATTAGTGGAGCTCGTGCAGTCAGCGAGTGAGGAGGAGGATGCAGAGGGGGATCCTGACGACGCCCCACAGCCGCAAGGCCTCACCCTTGAAAAGCTGGAGGAGATAATGAGGTGGGATCACCCATATGAAGCAACTCTTGTATGATGCAGACCCATCAATGGTGAGGGCGTTGAAGGTGATGAGTGGCCTAGATCAGACCATAATGCTGTACAAAACACAGTTGGACGACATGAAGCGAAAGTGGTCTCAGTTGCCTATCGCAGTGTTCTTCTCAAAGACACCGCTACCTCTTGCTGCTGCTGCTGCTGTCACGCACTTATCTTCCTCCACCACACCTGAGGCTGAGAAGCCTGTATCTGTGCCTGAACCTCAGCCCGTGTCTGACCCTGAACACTCTGACTCTGACGGCACATCATCCTCTCCACCTGCCTCTGAGGACGATATCGACAAGCCACCACAACTCGGTAATGACACTAGCAGTGGAGATGAGGTGGAGTCTATGCACATATAGATGCCTTATACCATGCAGTTACACTCATCATCTTATCCAGTCATCCATCATCGGTAACTGCATGGCTAATCATCTTCAGCGCCATCGGTCATGTTCCTTCTCCTCCTTATCATCATCATCATCATCACAAGTCGTCAGAGTTTGTCCGCCAAAACTTTATGGACAATGGTGAGTTAACTCTGAATTTAATGGGTATGATTGTAAGAAGTTGGGGTAAATATGTAGCTGATGACTTGCTCACACTCATGTGGATGTGCGTGAGATGCACTCACTCACGGCAGTCTGTGGGAGTCACCAGGTACACATTAACCCTAACTTAAAGTACTGTACAGCCATACCCAATCAAAACTTATTTGTTATTAAACTTTTTTATACTGTTGGTCTGTTACTATTTGTGATATTTTATGCTTCTTTCAGGTCCCACATATGGTTTATTAGGTACAGTATGTTCACATTCACATTTGCTCACAAGGAGTGATTCGTGGCTGTAGAGGCATTTTGGGGGGGGTGCCAAACATTTGCAGAAATTCCACTTTCGCGGGGGTCTGTGTCCCCTAACCATCGTGAATGTTGAGGGTCTGGTGTACTCTACTGTAATGATTTCAGGGGTTTAATTTCCAGTAGCTAATTTAATGAAAAATATATCTAGTGTTGAGTTGAATAGTAAAGAAACCATCATATGTAACAATAATTGCTAAATGAATGAATTAATAAAAATATAAATAAATGAAAATATTACTTCCTTCTCATCCAGAATATTCTGTTTGAAATGAGGGCCTCAGGCCCTTCCCCCCCTTTGGCTGGACTCATGTACACATTAGTATAGTTTTTGATTACCAATTACTATATTCTGGAGCCTGAATGCTGTAAATATTAATGACTGTTAATAATACTGTACTGTAATGACTTCAGGAGTTTAATTGCCATTAGATAAAATGCAGGCAGGGTACATGAGGAAACCCCCAAAATTTCTCACTTTTGACCCCTGTAAGACTAAAATTGGCACTACCTCCTGTATAGTCCCCATAGAGATAATTTCATCATCACCCACAGCACGGGTCAGTATGAGTTTATAATTTTTTTGTCATTATCATTATCATCATGTTTAGTTTGCCTTGATATTGTGGGAAGTAACTCAGCTTTGTGCAGTGTTTGTGAAAAGTGGGTGTCTATGAAATGTAGTGGTATTAGAGGCAGGCAACAAAATGATGCCAATTTTGTGTGTGAGATATGTAAGGGAGAGCATACTGAAGCAGAGAGTCTCAGGAATGTGCAATGGAGTCTTGTTATTTGTGTGACATGATATATGCTGGAGGTGGGGTTGGAGCTAACAAGGAGTTCTTGGAAGAAGTTCAGGGAGTTGTTGCCCCTTCTGATATTGAGAGGGCTCTCCCTCCATGGTAACGGTTCCTTGGATGGAGCGTGTGTTCGGAGTGTAATGCTGTACATTACCGAGACCTGGGCAGTGAAATAGGAGGATATTCATAGGCTCAAATATAAACAGATGAGAAAAATTAAATGGATGTGTAATGACTCATATGTAGAGATGAGAAAAATTAGATGGATGTGTACTGTGTAGTATGTCCTTGAATTACAACTTGGGGGGGGGATTAGGATTGCTAATGGAAGAGCTGAGATAAAGGGACTTGAATATAATATTGTTGTGATGAGATAGGGTAGGAGGTTTGGGCACATGGAAGATGACACCTGGATGCAGAGGGTGAGAGGTGTGAACATGGAAGGTAGAGTTGCGAGTGACAGACTTGAAAGAGACGTGGAATGAGGTCATAGAATGTGACCTCATGGAAAGGGCCTGAATGGAGAGGCTTTTGGAGATTGAGCAGCATGGAGAGCTGCCATTAGATGACCAAGGCCAACATGCAAGCATGTTGGAGCCTCTGTAAATGAACAAACGAACGAATCATCCCAGTGTTTGATGTTAATGTGGTTGTACTGGAAAACCTTGGGAGATGTACACCAAAGATAATTTGGTTATGTGGAGTGAAAGGAGAGAGAGAGTGACTTGGGTGTATATGAGAGTGAGGTGGAGGGAGAAAGGGATGATGGAAACTGAGGAACAGGTGGATTGATGAGCAGGAGAGACTGTGAATGGGCAACCTGATAGCAGAGGACATGGTGACTTGAAGGCAATTTGTTTGTGGCCATCTCTTTTGTGTGAAAGAATCCAGCATTCGAATGGCGTAATATAGATACCTAGATGTATTGATTATTGAACATTTAGTAGAAATAGTAAAGTTTTCAGTATCTTAAAGATTAGATACTTGATATGAAGTTGATGTGTGTCAAAGTTTGTCCCTGTGAAGTGGAGTCAGGTTTCCAGGGGCTTGAATAATTACTGAATGCACGTATGGCCCATTTCACCGGGTATGCCGCCAATTAGTTCTTTTATTGTGTGTTTTCCTTTCTTGCTTTCTGGATACCATGTCACTCCGTATTTGGATGGGGAAAAGAGCTTAAGATGATGATGATGATGATGATTGATGATGATGATGGTGATTAGTACCAGCAGTAGCAGTAGACCCTTGTTATAACAGACTTAACTGGGGGAAAGCCAGGTTCATTAAAGCCGATAGTTCATTATATCCAAGGGTCCCCCTTCCCCCCCCCCACTCCCGATGTGGGATTTCAAGTACTGTACTTTTATGAAAATAAATGAGTACAATAGCATATTCTCTAACTAAAAATGAAAACTATACCCATTTTACACTAACTGGGCCCTTAATTTTACCCTTCTGCAGCTTATTTCATTGCCTTGTCATAGCACTTATCATGAATAGTACAGTACAGTAGTCCCTTAGTTATCCGATGTAACAGAGCCAAAGGTAAGTCCGGGTAGTGGCAATGTCCGGGTAATGAACAACATCCCTCCTATGACCAGACCCTACCTATACCCAACCTCCAGCCTATACCTAACCTATTTGTACAGTACCTCTGCTTACTTTGGCAGTGTTTTTCGGTCATTCAGGCATACTTAGACATCAAAACACACATAGGAATATCCAGTATAATTTTAAACCTAGAAAACCATGGGGGGGGGAACACACACACTGAAAATTTCACCAAAAAACACCCTGCCTGTACACTACCATATGTACGTCTCCTAATTTTGGCTCTGTTTTCAGGTCAGTCAGCCATATTTAGAGAACAAAACACACATAGGAATATCCAGAGTAATGCTAAACACCAAGAAAACCATGAAAAAAAAAAAAACAATGCATACAGTACCCCTTTGTTCATTCTCCCATATTGAGATATCAAAACACACATAGAACTATCCATATTAATGCCAGACACCAAGAAAACAATTCATAAACAAGAAAAATCCAAAAAAAAACTGAAGATGATTGGAAAATCGATTATCTTTCAGTGACACGAGTGGTAGCTGCTCCTGGAGCACAAAAAATCAAAATTCCATGGCCAATTATGCCACTGGAAATTGGTTATATTGGTATAAGTGGTATGCCATCATCTTCACTGGTGTTAAGATAAGCTAATAAAAACACAGAAAACTGTTGAGTAAAACAACGAAACTGCAGTGAGAATAAATGGTGTTCAAGAGTAAAACTTACCTTCATATAACTTCCCACCATCCCAGTGCAAAATTTTGCTTGCACCTTGCATGAGTTAAGCATATGTATAGATGGAGAATTCTGTGAGCTTTCTCATAGATTTTGATACAACCAATAGTATTCGAATAAATCGCCCAAAACTTTAAAAACTCATGGGTCAGTGCTTTCAGTGCAAAGGAGGGGAGGAACTGAGGGAGGAGCCAGGAGGCCTGGCTAGCAAGGCGGGGAACATGGGAGGGTATGGAGGAGGAACGGGAGGGGGGGGAGAAGCGAGGCTGTAGGTAGGATTTTCACCCTTCTGTCACGAGGCAAACGGGCACTTTCACCTGACTTGTGACTTGTGATCTGTCTTACATGCGCGTTGGCCATTGGGAAACACAACTGGTGACCAGGCGACTTTGGATGTTCAATGTAGAGGCGGACGGGCGCTTTCACCTGACTTGTGGCTTGTGGTATGTGTTAGATGCAGGGTGGCAGTTGGGAAACACCAGTCCCAGTGATCGCACAACTTTGGACATTCACTGGGGATGCATACGAACGTTTTGACACAGCTTGTGGGTTACGGTCAGTATTACTCAGGTGCTGGAGGTTCATAGGGAGTGATTGGACCAATGCGCAACTTTGATAATTCAGTACAGGGGCGGATGGACATTTTAGCGCAGGTTGTGGGTTACGGCTTATTTCCCACTCACAGCTAGAGACCAGCGGCCACAACATCGAATGTTTGAACATGTCGGCTGGCTGGCTGAAGTTCTCAGGGACTTCTACATACGGATAACAGCAAATAAATTCGGATAATCGTTTAATAGAGCCAAGGTCCAGTATCCGGGTACTGCACGTCCAGATAAATGAGGGATTACTGTATTACTATAGTCTGTTACTACAGCTCAACAGTCATGATGGAGAGAGAGCAATTTCAGGTCAGGCTGGAGTAAAAAAAAAAAAAAAAAAAAAAAGCTGGGAAACACATGTATTGTACAATGTACCTGTATAGATGGATGTACACTGGTTATACTGCCATTCCTCATGTAGGCTGTACATTGTACACTTTGCTTTTGTAGAAGAGGAGATGCCAGGAGACTTCTTACCAGAAACCATTTTTCACAATGGAAAGACACTCACACGCTGTTGTGTGAATGCAGTGAAAGACGCAACAAGGCTGAGGTTGATCAGGTGCAGCACAGTGCGTCCACAGACTCTGGTCTCACCCAGGCCTACTGATGTAGCCATAGAATAGCCCAACTTGTCACCTATTCCCTCTTGCAGATCCCCAGCGTAGCCCAAGTGGATGGAAAATATTGCATTCTGAATCACCCCAAGCACGGGGACTGTTCACAAGGGCCGTGTGCTGCACCTCATTTAACGACATTGTACATTGTAGCTGAAAATTTGTCTGGTGAGCTGGTTGGTGTCCAGAATGACCGCATAATGTGCCCCATTTAGTAAACACCGTTTGGTATAGCCAACGAATTATTCTGTGGCTTTCATTCTGTCCATTAAATCCGATATCCAGCATGCCAGGGCCCGTTATAGCAAGAGTTTATTGTATTATTATCACTCTCATCTTAAATGTCAGGACAAACTTGCCTAGCCCCAGGCTCCTACTTTCCTCATGGGGCAACGTAGGATTGGATGGTGCATGGGTGGATGGATTATTATTATTAGATAGATTATTATTGTTATTTCTTTCAGATTGAGACTGCAGGAAGTGTGAGTGCAGGGATTCTTGCAGCTTGTTGGAGTCCAGACCAGGAGTTGCTGGTGCTGGTGACAGGGGAAAACAACCTAATGATCATGACTGCAGACTTTGACCCAGTGACAGAAATGTTGCTAGACCTACAGGATTTTGGTGAGAATAAGTTTGTTAATGTAGGATGGGGAAAAAAGGAGACACAGTTCCATGGTTCTGCAGGGAAGGGGGCAGCAAAAAGGGCTGATGAAGTTTCTGTAAGTGAAGTGTCAAGTTGGGATGACCGCAAACCCAGGATAAGTTGGCGTGGAGACGGCCAGATGTTTGTTGTGAGTTATGTCCGAAGTGATACCCTTAGTCGCTGCTTGAAGGTGATTAGACGTGATGGTGTTTTACAGGCCACCAGTGAACAGCTTCAGGGTCTAGAGCAACCCTTATCATGGAAACCTTCGGGAAGTCTCATTGCTTCTTCCCAGAGGCTGCCCCACAAGCTGAATGTAATATTTTTTGAAAAAAATGGACTCAAGCATGAAGAATTTACTGTACCATTCAAGTCGAGTCATGTTCTCATAAAAGAATTAATGTGGAATCAAGACTCTAGTGTTCTGTTGCTTTGGATTCAATTTCTTCCAACTTACAGTGGAGGTAACATGGCTGAAAATATTATTCAGTTGTGGACAACATCTAATTACCACTGGTATCTCAAGCAAGAACTACCATTTACAGAAATAGTCCATGTGAGTTGGGACAGCGAAGACCCATTTCTGATGTATGTGCTAACAGCTTCTCACTTCCATTGCTTTAACTGGTTATTTAGTACAGACGTGTCCTGTGGCACCATTGTTCATGATCTTTCCTGTGTAGCTGTTATTGATGGCAAAAAGGTTAACATAACTCCATTCAGGCAGACTGTAATACCCCCATCGATGTCAGCGTATGAGGTAACCTTCCCCGAACCGGTTAATTGTGTGATGTTTGCTCCTGACAAAAACTGTGATCCTTCCCCAGAAAACTCTCTTGATGTGGAGGATTCTGGGTTTTTGGAAGGGTGTGAGTCTCCTGGTTGTAATACTAATAATATATGTGTGTTCCATGGTGCTGACACACTCACTTTCCTCACCCAGGCTCATATGAATGATCTCCTGGATGACTATGGATGTAATGTCATGATAACAGGTGCTGATGGGAATGGGTTCACTGTTAACATTAAAATGCATAGAGTAGCAGCTCAGCACAAGCTTGTGTGTGACCTTGACAGTGCACCCAGTATTAGTGATTTTAGACATCTTTGTAACTGGACTTGGGCTGCAAAGAATACGCTCCTAGCCTGTTACAGTGAGGAAGATGATAGCTTTATTATGGTGCTTGAAATGCAGGGTGTGGGAACAGATACAGGAAAGGTAAGAGTGAAGGCACTGGTCCCCATAGAAAGCTCAGTTATCAGTGTAGCCACAGCTCCCAGTACTTCATTTGTGGCACTTCAGGTGATGTCTGGAGCAGTTCTCAAATTTGACCTGATCACACAGATTGTTGAACCTTACATGGTCAATGGAAATGAAGTAATATTCCCAGGCTTTTGCAGGAGGTTACGTCTTTTCTCAATTGATGATGGATCTCAGTTTGTCCCCCTCGGCTTGTCTTCGTGGAACCGCTTATATTTGGGAAACTATCAGCTTTTTCCCAATTGCACATCATTTCACATCCATAATGACTTCTTACTTGCTACTACAACAGATCACAAGCTTCAGATAGTTCCTTTAGTGATGACTGCACTTAAAAAGCTGGCTGAAAGCAAATCCGATGAGAATGAGTTTGTGGGATCACGCAAGGTAGAAAGAGGAGCTAGGATTGTTACAGCTATGTCTCAGGATACAAGGGTTGTTTTGCAAATGCCTCGTGGTAATTTAGAGGTTATTAGTCCAAGAGCTCTAGCAGTGCATATGGTAAAGCAGCTTCTGAACGAGCTTAAGTACCACCAGGCAGTTGATGTGATGAGAAAGCAGCGTATTGACCTGAACCTGTTGTATGATCATAATCCTTCTGAGTTTTTAGTGCATGTTAAGCACTTTGTTGAAAATGTCAGAAACCCTCAGTGGATAGATCTGTTTCTTGCCAACCTTAATGAGAGAGATAGTAAAAGCACTATGTACTCCTTTAATTATAGGTTTGGTGAATGTCAAAATAATACAATTCATGCTACAGGTCAGAATAATATTATAAATCACACTTCAGGAAACAAGGTTGAAACAGTCTGTAAGGCTGTGCGAGAGGCAATGATATCAGTCAGTGAGGAGGACTATCTGCTCCCACTCTTAACCTCATTTGTTAAGATGATACCCAGCCAGATGGACAAAGCCCTTAAAAAAATCAAAGACATGAAGGATGCACAGAATAAGAATTTCAGTGTTTCTGCTGATGAAGGATTGAGACATCTGCTCTATATATCTGATGTAAATGAACTATACAATGTTGCCCTAGGAACGTATGATTTTGATCTCGTAATGATGGTTGCTGAAAAATCTCAGAAAGATCCAAAAGAATACCTTCCTTTTCTGAATGAACTCAGATTACTGGATGAACAGTTCAGGAAATTCAAAATTAATGTCCATCTTAGGCAGTTTAAAAAGGCACTGGAGTGTCTTAGGGAAACTGATGAGTATGAGGAAGAATGTCTTGACCTGATCATTAGAGAGAAGCTATACAAAGATGCTTTACTTGTTTTCTCAGCTTCTTCAGGTATGGCAAGGCTAGTATGTGAAAACTATGGAGATTATCTGTTATCTAAAAACTACTTCAGTGAGGCTGCATTGATGTTTTCAAGAGCAAATAAACTTGAAAAGGCCTTAAATGCTTACAAACAAGCTGCCATGTGGAGAATGGTACTTGTTGTTGCTGAACAGCTGACCTTTGATGCTGTAATGATGCAAAATTTGTGTGTGGAGCTTGTGAAATCACTAAAGGATAAGAGCCAGTTTAAAGATGCTGCATGGGTATATGAAAATTATCTGAAAAATGAGGAAGAGGCATTGGATTGTCTAGTTAAAGCCAGTGAATGGGAGGAGGCGCTCAGAGTGGCATACAAGCACAAACGTAAAGACTTGATAGACACCCATATCAAACCTGGCGTTTCTGAGCATTTTGAAGTGATCATGGGAGACATTGAGAGAATAATTGACACAATTACTCAATTTACCTCAAGACTGGCCTCTGTACGAGAGACTAAGCTGAAGGAGCACCTCAATTTCTTGGATGGGAATACAGAGGGCCAGCTTGACTCTGATCTCTATTCTGACACAAGTACTGTGGCAGGAATGTCTCTCTCAAGAACACTCACATCTACCCAGGGAAGTTCTATTAAAACTTACCGCTCCACCAAGAACAAGAGGAAGTTGGAGAGAAAGAAGTACAGCACAAAAGAAGGTAGTACATATGAGGATGTGGGTTTGGTTGCTGCTCTTCATGAGATGTTTCTTTCTTCATATAACATGGCTGGAGGCATTTCTTCCCTTAGCACAATGCTTGTTACTTTTGGTTTAGATCAAGAAGCTCTTATTCTTCAAAAGAGTTATGCTGGACTGTTATTGCTGATGGAAAGTAAGAAGAATGAAATTTGGCCAATGACAATGTCCACTGAGGAGGTTGAATTTGGACCTGAGTTGACGACAGAGGGAGCTATGAGCAAGTTACGAGAAGGTGGGGCTGATGAAGGTAACTCACTCATATCTGTGAGAATGAGAGAACTAGAACCCCACCTCAGACATCCTCCTCCTCCTCCTCTGCCCTCCAGGACACCCAACTGGGGTTTGCAGATACTGAAAGACATAAGATAGGAGTATGACACACTAATGTATTTAACCTAAAAAAGATCCCTAACCCCTTTTAGCTCATTTGATGGCCAGTTGTAGTCAGATTTGAGGATTGATTTGAATAGTAACTAAGGAGGCTCATAACAAAGGCTTATGAAATTTCATGTAACCATCCATCCATCCATCCATCCATCATCCAATCCTACTTTGCCCCATGAGAGCGTAGGAGCCCGGGGCTAGGCAAGTTGGTCCTGATGTTTAAGATGAGAGTGACCAGCGTCACTCATCCCTGAGTGATCTAACATGAGCAATAAACCTCAACCACCCCTTGGATATAAACCTTTACTGGCTCAGTCCAACTGGAGCGCCATAATTACCCACTACGTGTAAACCACCAAGCGCCATAATTTGGTTATGTGGTTACCACCCAGCATAGTAAGTGGTTTCCTAGCGTACAGGAAACCATTTGGCTTGTCACTCAGTGTAGAGTCACCCATAGGCAGAAGGAAGAGGAAAGAATGAAGGAAAGAAAGACAGAAGAGGGAGTGTAAAGTCACCCGTAGGCAGAAGGATGAGGAAAGAATGAGGTTAAGAAAGTCAGAAGAGGAAGGGAGGAGAGGAAAGGGCAGACACCCGAGAGCAGCACTATATCGAGTGAGTGGCAACCACAACTTAATATTCAAGTTATGGCTGTGTCCCAGTTCCATAAGATGGAAACATATCAACAATATAAAGTGGTAGAAATTGGTAAAGCTGTTTTATACTGTATGTAGGACAGGAACTTTAATGCAGGCTTTCCAGGTTTACTTTCAGATTAATTGCAGTTAAGAGCATAAAAAGGTAAAAATAATGAAGACTCATTGTATCTGGTATATGAATAGTAGTCATGTGAATATTAGCACAGTATTCATAAATACCAGTTCTAATTCAGATTACAGTAATATACTTAGGGCCATATTCACAAGGGGTTTTTACTAATTTTAAGACAAACAAGTCTCCATAGCAGTTAATGCTAATCAAGAATCATCTTGTTTTCTTGTATTTTTCACATTGGTATTCACTGTACAGTAGTTCGGTTGTACACTGTTTGGTAGCCGTATAAGTGAAGATGTAAGTATAAAGAAGCAGTTTTATATATGGCTTAGGTTCAAGAAAGTTCATGACTACTACACTGGTAACTACCAGGTACCCACTTTTTTGCCTGAACACTGCTTGTACATGACTTCTATGTACTGTACTGTGGATTTGGTTATTTTTGGCTTGCTGTACTATAATGCCAGTTGTTAGCTATTTATTTTATTGAATTTGCCATTTTAACCATGAGATGAAATATGTACTGTATTGTGTTACACTGTACATTTCCGTAAAATGCATATTACTTTATTGTGGTCATATTCCTAGTTTGTTGTGTTCACTTCTTAAAAAAATCAAGTGACCTCTTTTTCCATTACTGTAAACTTCTGATTACCTGTTGTAATTTAGCCAATCCCCATGCTGAATAACATGAAATGCCGGATATTGCATTGTACCCCTCATCGTCCAAGCATTCAGCGTTGAGCAGGGTATTGTGTTACTATCCGTCTCGACCCTCCATCCTAATAACTTTCCGATGAGTAAAAGATGTAAACTACAGTAATCCCTCATTTATCCGGACATAATAGAGCCAAAGGCATGTCCGGGTAGTGGCAACATCCAGATAATGAACACTATTCCCCTACCATACCCAGACCCTACCTATACCCAACCTCGAACTTATACCTAACCTATTTGTACAGTATCTATGCTTAATTTGGCAGTGTTTTCTGGTATTCTGCCATAGTTTGACATCAGAACATTCATAGAATTATCCAAAATAATTTTCAGCACCAAAAAAACATGAAAAAAAAAATGAATAGCAAAAAACACCCTATCTATTCACCACTGTATGTGCAGTACCCCTCCTAATTTTGGCACTGTTTTCAGGTCAGTCTGCCATATTTAGACATCAAAACACAGATATGAATATCCAAAGTAATGCTAAACACCAAGAAAACCATGAAAAAAAAACATTGAAAACCAAAAAGCACCAGGCCTATACACTACTGTATGTATAGTACCCTTCCTAATTTTGGCACTGTTTTCAGGTCAATCTGCCAAATTTAGACATCAAAACACATACAGGAGTATCCAAAGTAATGGTAAACACCAAGAAAACCATGAAAAAAAACATTGAAAACCAAAAAACACCCTACCTATACACTACTGTATGTACATACCCCTCCTAACTTTGGCACTGTTTTCTGGTCATTCTGCCATATTGAGACATCAAAACACACATAGGATTATCCATATTAATGCTAAACATCAAGAAAACAATGCCTAACCAACAAAAATTCATAGGAAAACTGATGATGGTTTGAAAGTCTGTTGTCTGTGATGAGTGATTGCTCCCGGGGCTCAAAATAAATTCCATGCCACCAGAAATAAATGGTATACCATCATCTTCGCTGGTGTTTATACCATAACATAAGCCAATAAAAACAAATAACACTGATAAATTAAAAGTACAGAAATTGTCAAGAATAGTGTTCATGAGTAAACCTTACCCTCATATAACTTCCCACGATCCTAGTGCATAATTTTGCCAGCACCTTCCAAGAGTTAAGCATATGTCTAGATGCAGAACTTCATGAGCTTTCTCATGGTCAGTTTGGAATTTCAATATCGTACAACCAATAATAATCAAATAAATTGCAAAAAACTTTGAAAACTCACAAGTCAGTGTTACCACCACGGAGAGTAGGGACTGAGGGAGTGAAGGGGGATTTGGGAGTATGGAGAAGGGATGGGTGGGGGGAGGAGAAGTGAGGCTGTGGGTAGGATTTTCCCTCTTCTGTCAACAGGCAGATGGGCACTTTTACCAAAAATTTACCTAATACAGTCATATTCTGCATCATCATCATCTGGACCTCCTTTCCCACCTAGAACAGGGTGAGGAGTAGTAATATCCAGACAGCCTAAGTTTGCCCAGTCCAATGGGCCACGCTTCCATTCACTCACCATTCAAGCCCCCAGAATCCTGGCTCTATCTGATATGCCAAAAACATTCACCTCATTCAGTACCTTCACATAAACATATCCGATAGAGTCAATCCGAATGCTGTCACGTTAAAAAGGGATGCCTAATCCCTGATCATGCACTTCTCACAACATTTATCCAGCCAGCTCAATCTCTTGTCAGTCCTGTACCCTGACAGACTTCCATACCTCTCTTCTTCACACACTCATCCTCTATATCAGGGGTCGGCAATCTAGGCATGCATGCCAGACTTGGCACGCGAAGTGCTATACTATGGCACTCAATGTGATCCGGAGTAACAAAGAAAATATTTAAAATGCGGAGAGAGAGAGAGTTGGGCAGTACATACCCTTGCATAGAAGTAGAGAGAGAGAATTGGGCAGTATATACCCGTGCATAGCAGTGTCAGGTGGTTAAGCTGTGGGAATGTTTTGGAGAGATATGTGGAGTTCTTTGATGAAATTAAGATCTTAATGAAAAAAGGCCAAGCTTATCCTGAACTGGAAAACAGAGACTGGTTTATAAAACTTATGTTTCTCTCAGAAATCACCTCACATCTCAATGATCTCAATCTTTGCTTCCAAGGAGCAGGGCAGAGTACTGGCTTTGTATGATAAATGAAAGGCATTTGTGGTAAAGCTTGCCATTTTCTCACTGGATATTAAAATTGGATCTTTCCATTAGTTAAAACTTGAAGAGCTTATCTGCAGCTCAGCCTGTCAACAATGCTGTTATTGAAGTCTACATGCAGGAAATAGGGTCCGAGTTCTCAGTCAGATTTCAGCTCAGTGTTATAATTTTGATCATACTAGACAACTTTAAAAATAGCAACTTGGAAGTGCCTTTGTTCCAGTGGATGGAAACTGAGGAGTTGGAATTGCAGTTGATTGATTTTCAGGCCTCCTCTTTATGGTCAGCTAAATTCAAGGAGCTTCGAGAAATACTGAAAACAACTGTGGATGATCATGGAGCCTCCTTTCTAAGCTGTTGGGCATCACTGCCGAATAAATTCAACTGCATGAAGAAAGTTATTTTTGCATTGGTATCAGCCTTTCAATCTACGTATCAGTGTGAGCAGGTGTTTTCACACCTGAAGCACATCCTTAACCCGTTCCGCATAAAGTTTACAACGGATCATTCTGAGGGCTTCGTGAAGCTCAAGGTATCAAAATATTCACCCGAAATATCAACTCTGGCTAAAGGGAAGCAGGGGCAAGGATCACATTAAGGAGGTTAGTAAATATATTTATAATTTATTCTAAATATTCGTTTAGCAGTGTTTGTTGTATCACCAAAAGTCATACCTACTTATTCAGTTATTCGATTTGCTTACAAATATGTTTTGTACACCACAATAAGATGTTTGCATGTATGTTATGTATGTTCATGATGTATTTTACTAATTAAGGCCACTATTCTGTCGCTACAATGTTAAAAAATCTTACCTGGTAAGCAGGGTGGCGAAAAATTTGGCACACTATGATCAAAAGGTTGCCTACCCCTGCACTATATCCTTCCACCTTCTCCTTGGCCTACCTCGCGTCCTTTCTCCTTCAGATTTGCTCAGATATACCTTTTTCACCGCTCAGTTGTCATCCATTCTCTTCACATGACCATACCATCTCAGTACACTCTCTTCGATTCTGGTGTCCACGGACTTCCTCACTCCACATCTTTCACGAATCACATTTCGTATCCTGTCCACTCTCTGTACTCCACATACATTCCTCAGCAGTCCCATCTCCACTGCCCTTTTTTTCATTTTCTTGCCACACCATAGTCTCACACCCATATGTTAAGTTGGTACTAACACTCCTTCATGTAAGTCTCATGCAGCTGCAACACTCAAGATTCTGTTTCTTATCAAGGTCTTCATAGCACCAGCTACTTTCCTTCCTTGTCAGTCTACTTTCCACTTCCTTTGCACATTTTTCTCTCTCTTCTATCACTGTACCCAGGTATTTGAACCCTCACCAATTCCAGTCTCTCCAGTCATTGCAACATCACACTGGGATTCACCTTCTCTCTCAATAACCAGTCTATCCATTCACTGTAACATCACTCTGGGATTCAACTTCTCTCTCAATAACCATCATCTTACTCTTTTGTACATTTACTCTCAAGGCACAACAGTCATAGACATTAGCAAAACTCTGCACAAGTCTACCATGTACTTGTGCGTTATTTGCAAGTAGTACTGCATCATCAGCATACAACAAATTTGAGGTATTCCGTCCATCACCATTCATT
>JAGKTI010002094.1:56095-71801 GCA_018397915.1 Birgus latro
GTACATGGCCATAACCACCCTAACCAGCCACTCTTCCAACCCTAGCTTTCTCATTGCCCACTTCACCACCTCTCTAGGGACTCTGTCAAAGGCCTTTTCCAAATCAACAAAAACAAAATACAATTCCCTTTTCTTGCCAATATATTTTTCCTGAAGCTGTCGAACAATGAATATGGCATCAGTGGTCCCCCTGCCTGGCATAAACCCAAACTGCATCTCATCGATATTCACTCTTTCTCTAATCATACCTTCTAGAACTCTCTCCATTACTTTCATTATCTGATCTAAGAGCTTTATACCTCTGTAATTTCCCCTTTCCAGGTCATCACCCTTTCCTTTGTACACATTTACAATTACACTCCTCAGCCAATCATCTGGGACAACACACTTATATATAATCATATTTATCAGGTCAGTGACTAACCTCACCCCAGTATCTCCTGAGGCCTTCAACATTTCGGCAGTCAACCCAGACACATCTGCCGCCTTCCCCACCCGCATCCTGCCTATTGCCTCACTCACAGTAGCAGCGTCAATCAAAGGCCAAGGGCCAAACACTGGATCAGCAGGCTCCAAACCTTCTCTATCCCAATCAAACTCCTCATTCAACAATCAGCTATAATGCTCTCTCCATTCATCTTTAATATCCTCACTGTTCACCACTACCCTTCCATCATCATTCTTCACACACTGCTCACCTACAATGTCCCGATTATCCCTCTTCACCTGATTTGCCACCCTAAAAATCATATTTTTCCTTTCTCCATGATTTAGATTATCAAGTAAAAGTCTCTGTGACTCAGACTTCGCCCTGTATACCTCTCTTCTAGCCCTGCGCTTGGCAGCCAAGTGCTCCTCCCTGTTACCGCCATTCTTCCATTCCCGGAAAAGCCTTCTTTTCTCCTTAACTGCAGCTTCTACACCCTCATCCCACCACCAAGTTACTTTATGTCTTAGTGGGCCTCTTGTCCACCCGCATATTGCCTCGGTAACTCTCAAGAGGTTGTTCTTAAGGGTTCTATTCTGTTCATTAATGCCTCTATCTACGGCTTCCTGTTCAGCCACCACTCTTCTCATCTCACTATAAAAGGCATCCCTTACTGATTGGTTTCCCAGCTTCCATATTTTCCTCCCAGGTACATATGCCCTCCTTCTCACCACTCGTTCCTTAAGCACCATGTCACAAATCAACAGTATGTGCTGCTGCACATACTCCTCGCTTCCTATAACTTTAACATCCCTCACTAATCTCCTATCAACCCTCCTGACCAGAAAATAATCTATCTGACTTCTATTTCCCCCGGAGTCGTACGTAATCAACCGGCTGATTCTTTTCCTAAAATGTGTGTTGCACACAATCATGTCCATAGCCTCCCCAAACTCGAGTATTCATTCCCCTTCCGCATTCCTCACACCATACGCACATCCTCCATGGACTCCTTCATAACCTTGAGCTGCTTCACCCACTTGACCATTTAAATCCCCTCCCAGAACCACTACCTCATCATCACCCATACCACTCACTACACGTATTAAATCATCCCAAAATCTATCCTTCTCTGCGTCATCCAATCCTACCTGTGGAGCATATGCCGATATAACTGAAATCAATTTCTGCCCGACCAAAATTTTCACTACTATTATCCTATCACTTACTCTCTTAACATTCATGACATATTCCACCCTTTTCTCTGCAACCAACACACCCACACCCCCATATCCATTAGTTCCCCCCTGCCAAAACAACTTATAGTAGCAATCCTTCCCAACAATCTTTCTGGCTGGTCCACCCTTGTACCGGACTTCCTGCAAACATGCCACATCCACCCACCTCATACTGAATGCCTCAACGACTTCCCCTGCTCTTCCTCTCGAACTTCCCACATTCCATGAACCCACCCTAAACCCCCTGGGTGATTTGCTGTCCTGAGGCTTGCTTTGGTGCTTGTTTTTGTAGTTCATAGTTGGTAAGATAAAGGAGGGTAAACATTCCAAAGGCCCGACCCATTGCACAGACCCAGATCCAGGCAATGGATCTGGGACCCCTAGCCCACCAGCTTACCAGTGGCCGTGGTAGTGGCCTTGGGGCACCCTGCCAGGACAGCTGCAGGGACACCCTCCAAGCGCAGCTTGGCGCTGCAACTGCCCAGCCATTATACAGCCACTGATAGGGCAGCCTCCTGGGGCGCTACTCCCAGGTTCGGGCCCCTCTCTATTGAGCGGAAGAGGCAGCCTGGGAACCGCAATGCCCTGTACCCTCTAGCACAGGTTCGAGCCCCATCTCGCCCCGGACCCATGATCTATGCCGGCGGGACCCCAGTCAAGCCTCCCCCAAAAGTCCGCTGCTAGGTAGTGGGGGCAAAGTTTTCTGGCCACATGCCCTTGTTGGCGTCAACCCCTGTAACGTAGTGGGATACGTTGTGTAATATGTAAAGCGCATGTGGTGTAGTGCATAGGATAGTTAGAGGAAATGTTTGGGAGAGTATGCTGGTCTACTCTCCATGTTACTGCATAGGATAGTTAGAGGAAATGTTTGGGAGAGTATGCTGGTCTACTCTCCATGTTACTGTCACACTGAAAAGGTCAGCAAAGGGGGATGGTTAGGTAGCTAGTGAAACAGGAGCTCCAGCTCTCTCTACCACCAGTATTCCCATTCCCCTCGGGAGTACTATGCTGTTCGGCCCATGCTACAGCCTCCTCCTACCCATTATTCAATTTCAATCCAGCTACTCCTGGCATCTCCTGAAGATTTTATTGAAAGGATTTACTTTTAGAACTAGTAGAGGTTAAATATACCTTCTAAGTACAAGAGGCCCTTCCCAAGTTGATAATTTGGTTGTTACAAGAATAAAATGAAAAAGACATCTGGATTCAAGAGGTTGATGCCTAGCTTCTCATCTTCCATAATAAATCCATTATTTTCAGAGCCATGTCCTAGTTCAAGTACATGTGTTTTCAGGTTGTAGGCTTTGACAGTGAGATTGTGATTCATAGCATGTTACTTCTTGTTTATTTATTTATTTTTTTACTCGGCTCATCCTTTCTGTCAGTTAAAGTATTTCTCATTCTTGTACCAGGCTGCCATACTTCATCCTTAGTTTGACAATAAGAGCATTTGCTTGTAATTTACCTCAGTATTTCTTTTTTGTCCTTCCTCAGCTCCATCTTTTTCTTCATAGTATCAGGCTGCCTTACGTCATACCAAAACATAACAGTCCTTAGCTCCATTCATTAACCCCATCAGTCGGGTGATGCATTTTTATTTTCTTGTCAGCTCCAGGAACTGGAGTGGTAAAATATAGCCATCATTAACCCCTTCACTACCATTTTTTTTTCCATAAGCTGAATAAAACCATTGGGAGGTAGCAAGAATAAAATTTGAGAATACGTCATCTGGTTGAAGTGCTTAATCGCAAAGAAACTTTCACTGCCAGTCTCAGCATTACTACAGCATATTAACACCTTCAGTCTGATGACATTTATTTTGTTCTTGCTGTCTGCAGATTTTCTTTGCCCTTTTTAACAAAGTATAGCCTCATTTAACTTCTTAACTACAAGAGGCCCTTGAATAAAATTGACAGGTATTAGAAAGAACTTAATACAAACAATACATGGAATGAGTGAAGGGGCTAACCTCACCATACAAATCTCGGGAGCCACTAGCCACCAGACCTAAGCCATGCCTGCCACTGAGCCACAAGCAGAACCCCCCCCCCCTCTCCTCTTCATCCCAGGCCATGCCACCACCACTACCACCAACCACCACTAACCACAACTACTATCACAACCACAGCTCCACATCCACCACATTTTGGGTACCAGCCACTGCTTCTTTCTACTGGTTCAAGTAATAAACAATTTCAGGTTTCTTATTTTTTCCTTATCCAAATACGCTTGATCAGAAAAATAATGTGAAACGAATCAGTAGCAAGAGCTTCTAAAATGTATGTACCAGTGATTAGGCCTGTGAGTTGGTCAGGATTCGCAATGGCTTCAGTGTTATGTGAATGAGTGTCGTAGCCCATATCATTAGGCATATTGTTAATTCTCTTGCCTTCAGCTTCTTTGTTTTCTGGACCTTACCCATCTTTATCTAGGGAAGATGTGTCAGGAGGGTGATATTATCTTTTTCTTGACAGCTGTTTGCAGTTATGAAGGGCAAGATACAGTTGTACGTACATGAATTTGTGGTAGTGTGAATAGATGGATTGACTGTAGTTGCACAGTATTATACACAAGCAAGAGGTACAGTTAAGGCTAAAGGTTCTAATAGTTCACCTCATCAGCTTCTCACTTTCCTCTGCCAGCTAACATTACAAAGCTAAGAGGGTTATGGCATGTTTACCCATAAGTGATACTCTGATATGATCTGTAAGGGAAGAAGTGACGAACATGCTGTAAGTGTGAAGGAGATGCAATGGAACAAGGTAATTTTCTACCCTGCTGTGCCTGTCCCCATCTGTAAAGGCACTAGTGACACATCTTGTAATCCAACGCAAAGATCCTAAGCTACTTAAGAGAAAATGTGACTTGAAAAGTTATGTTCAGTATATAGTATGGTATAAATGGTGGTAGGTGGGGGTGCTCACTATCCACCCACTCAATGTGGAGCTGCTTTGGATGTCTGCCCATTCTTCTTTTCCTTCCTTCCTTGTCTGTCTGTTTTTCCTTCATTCTTTCATCTTCCTACTGCCTATAGGTGACTCTACAATGAGTGACAAGCCAAATGGCTTCCTGTACACCAGGAGACCATTAACATGTTAGGTGGTAACCATATAACCAAATTATGGCTCCTGGTGGTTTAGTGGGTAATTAAGGCACTCCAATAGGATTGAGCCTGTGTAGACTTGTATCCAAGGGATGGTTGGGGTTTTTTACTCAAGTTATGCCACTCAGGGATGAGTGAGGCTACTTACTCATTTTAAATGTCAGGACCAACTTGCCTAGCCCCGGGTTCCTATGCTCCTCCTGGGATAATGTAGGCTTGAACGATGGATGGATGTTGCAGAATGTGGAACACCAGTTTTTGCAAGACGAGAGTGGGCAGTAATGAGAACCTATATCCTGGTGCATCTAATAACCCTGTATAGTTGGACTTCTTCCACTATCAGTGAGATGAAAAATTGGTATTTCAAGCAGTTCCAGTTCATGACAAAGAAATGAAGCAAACAAGGATGGATGGAGGGCTTTGGTAAGCGAAGTATCATCCATGAACGACATGAAATTACCTCCATGACATAAGAAATTGAGGACGCGCACGTGACGTCATTGTTGTTCATTCGCCATAAAAATGGTACGAGGAAGGATTTGAGCGTAGTTGAACGACTGAGCTAGTATTATTAGATGATTGGTTATTTCCTGTTAGGCAATAAGTTGTACAAATCGCAGGCAATATAATCCATGGCAGGTCATGTCCCATCAATATACGGTTAGGCTATGGTTGGATCTCTGTACTAAGTGCTTTCCAGACATTTCCATGTTATATATGCACTCTAATGTGGTGAATGAATTATTATGATATTAAATGATTAACCTGAGCCACAGCTATAGCAGATTTTGTACTATATTTCTCGTGAATCGGTTGCATTACTGTAGATGATCGTACCCCGTTCATGCGTGGCTAGATTAGGATGTTGGCTGGTTCCCTGTAATGTACTTTCTAGACGTTTGCCTGTTATTTCATACATATATTCTAATTTACTAAATGAATATGATAAAAGATTATTACCGTAAGTCACAGCTAGAGCTGAAATTTATTCCATTCTTCGATAATTGCTTTGTTGTCACCTTACCGTCCCGTTTCCGTCATAACAGACGGACGAAAGGTAGGAAGGTGAGGAAGGGCATGTGTGGGAGTTTCAGTGCTATTTTTTCCCCCAAATTATTGTGAAGAGGATCCCAAGAGGCAAAAACCAAGCAAGTGATAGTTTTCTGTGTATATTGTAAGGGAAGGATAACAGAGTGTGTGGAAAGATGACAAAGAGAACAGATGGGAGGAAAAAAGAGGATGTGAAGAGCATGATGGGCAGATTGTTGAATGCTGTGGATGTGAGAAGTGGTATGGCGGCGAATTTATAGGTGTAGAGGGCCTGGGCAAGCAAGAAATGAAAGAATAATTTTCTGTAGGACTTCCTTAGAAAAAAGTGCAGAGCCCTGGAAATCGAAAATAGGGGAGTAGGGAAATGTGAGGAGTTGGCGGAACAAACTCCTCGCGTGTCAATAAAAACTAGTGGCAGCCCAACAGACAAGAGGTAGAACAAGCAAAAAGTGAGGGTGTTCTGGAGGAAGTCAGTAGTGAGTGAAGTAGCCTACAATCACAAAATGCTGGAGCGAGGAAGTTTATGGTAATAGCAGGGGACAACATGGTAGGCTGGAAGCATGTGAGGTATGAAGGGCGTATAAACGTGTACCTAAGTTAAGGGAAGGAGTATAAAAAAGGTGAAGGGGGTGAGCTGGGAGATGGATGACGGACTTGTAAGTAACCAAGGAGGGGCAATAACCTCGAGAAGTGTGGTGTGGAAGAGTCCGTGAGAAATAGTACAAGCCTTCGAGTTATGAGGGCTGTGGACTATGCCTGTGTGATTTGAAAGCACAGCTAATCAAGAAGGGTGATGTAGGGGTTTCTCCTTGACGCGTGTTTTCTTTCTTCGGTTACATATAAGTCATCCAGTCATGTTGACATCGTCGGAGCGAGAGAAATAATGATACGTCAACATCGCACCATCTCTCGGGATAGATGAAGGAAGTTGGCTAATCAAACCAAAAAATTATCAGAAAAGTCGTGTTTTGAAATTAAACCAATCTATACCCAACCAGCTTGGGCCTAACCAAACATAACCCTACCGCAATACCTTTGGTGGAGGTGCGACATTGCCGAGTCTTTTCGAGGCACTCATTCTGACGGTGCCAACATGAAGGGATAACCAAGTACACTAGGGGAAATTTTTTTGTTTCCAGAACATTGACACCGAGCTGACCGGTGACATGTTTGCGAATGATAGGGTTCATTTAAGGTGAGAAAATACTTGAAAGGAGATTGGTGGAATGGATGTTGGCCGCGGGAAGAATGCAAAGATGAAACCGGAAGTGGATACAGGAAGTCGGAAATACTAATACCCAAAGAATGATGGTGTATAAGATTTGGCAGCATGAATGTGCTGATGAAATGTAGGGAAATAAGAGGATGTGGGTAATGGAATGGTCGATTGGGATATGGATGTAATAGGTGTAAAATAGATTGATGCAGTAACGAAAGAGTGAGCACTAGCGAATGATTGGAAAGGGATGGAGTAAATGGAAGAAAAAGGATGAGGGTTTTGGTGCATCCTTGTGAGGCAAGTCTTGGATTTGTAGAAGTAAAGGTAGGTGACTGAAATGGGTGAAGATATAATGACAGTGAACATGAACTACAGGGTAAAAGGAAAGTCTGAGAGAATGCTGCACATTTTGTTATGTTACAGGGGCAGGAGTGGGTTAGACAGGATAATGAGAGGAAGATAGGTAGCAAGATAAAGGTATTTGCTGTGGGTAGTGAATGGTCATATTGGGATCTTGGACGAAGAGGTAAACGTGAATGGACAACTGCTAATGGACTTTGCTAAAGAGCATGGCGTAGAGGACGTAAGAGCTGCAGAGGGACACATGCCATGGACTGGAATGGAGAATGAATCAGCATTTGAACGTATGTTGGTGAAGGAAAATGGCAGGAACATGTGCAGTATATGAAGATTGATGAGGAGAGGATGACTGACGATGTGTGATCGCAGAGTGGTTAGTATGAACTATGCCTGTACGATAGAGGAATGTAAGAAGGGAATGCGGACAGAGGAGGAAGTTAAGAGGAGCAGTGTGGAGTGCCGTTAGGGAAGACCTGAGTATGGAGGAGTAGATGAACTGAATATGTTGAGATAAACAAAGTGGCTGAAACGATATGTGAAATACAGGAGTTAGGGGTTGAGGCCTCAGACGACACCAACACCCCCAACCCCCCCAGTACCACCGGGGGGCTGCCGCTGACGCTGAGCGGCTGGGAACAGGAACGGCGCACCTGTATCTCTTCCCGGCTCCCCTCTTGCCCCCAAGTGGTGCCCCGGAAAGGTAGCAGTCGCCGGCACCTAGTCTCCGGCCGAAATCCCACCTGCCAGGTAAGGAGTGGAGTTTACAACTCCACACAACGCCGTGGTATTGGACACAGTCATACCGGGTATGGGGCAGAGCCGGCCATAGTCCATTCCCCAGTTGCACCCCCGCTACAGGGCCGTGGCACGGACGCGTATCGGTCGGGCAGGACAGGCCATAAGTCATCTGACTCCTGTAGTCATTACCCCCAGAGTAGCGCCGCAGTACCGGCCACAAGCCGTACTGGGTACGAGGCAGGATCGGCCAGAGTCTGTCCCTCTGCTGCTAGTTCTCTTAGCTCCACGGTACGGGCCATTAGCCGCACCAGAGCTACAACCTCCTGCGCCACTACGACGTCGGCCATTAGTCACGTCAGGCCAGAGGTAGGGCAGGCCATTAGACGCACTGAAGCAGTTGTCCCTTGTGCCACCATGACGTCGGCCATTAGTCACATCATGCCTGAGGTAGAGCAGGTCACTAGCCGCACTGAAGCTGATGTCCCCTGTGCCACCACGACGTCGGCCATTAGTCACGTCAGGCCAGAGGTAGAGCAGGCCACTAGAGTCCCCAACCCCTTCCAAGTCGTCGTCAACTGCAACGGAACCTCCCGCACTTACAGGAATCGCCACGTCCGCCCCGTCCGGGACTCCCCAACCACCTGAGCAAGCTCAGCACCTCCAGCTCCCCATGAGGAGCCTTTTCGCTATTATTCATCCCCATCCCCTTTCCCATCGGTTTCCATCGCCCCCTCACCGCCCGAAACTCCTGCACCACGCCCACGCACTACACTCACCCCACCACCACGTTCCCCTGCAGCTGCCACGCCGGCCACACCACGTGCTCAGCACACACCCGTAGGAAATTCCACACCAACCACCCCGTGCTTCGCACCCAGCCAAACCCCCACCCCACCAACCACGACAACCAACCACACCACACCACCTCACTCTCCGCCCGCCCCCGCTCCACCATCCTATTCCCCATCGCCACCCACTCCACGACTAACCACCAACACTACCCGTTCCGGTCGTATCTCACTCCCACCAGCCCGCTACGCCTCAACACCTACGCCCACCCCTTCGCCCACTAGCAGCCAACTGCCCACCCCACCCCCCAACACCACCCCAATAACCCTTCCTACTCCTCATCTCGCATGGAAAAACCCGCCCCGCCGCACTCCCAGGGGAACACCACCCCCATACTCCACCGGCAATATAAACCGCACTGGACTACCTCTAGCCAGCATTCGCCTCCAAAACACCACCACCACCACCACCACCATGCACATCACAAGAATCACTTGGATCCCCACCTTCGGGCGACATCAATGCATCAGAAGCACACACCATCTTCTGCGACTCCTCCAGCAAACAAACCACCCTTCCACTCTTCGTGTCGCCTGCGCCCACAGTCTGCAGGCCAATATACCAACTGATCACTGGACTACCTTCCTAAGTCACCTCGAACCCATCCACCAAACGGCCAACACCAACCTATACCACCTCCAGTCACGGGATCGTGACTTTGTTACCGGGGAAGGTGGTGAAATACAGGAGTTAGGGGTTGAAGCCGCAGACGATGCAACAGCCAGTGCAGATGACACCAACACCCTCAACTCCCCCAGTACCTCCGGGGGGGGCGCCGCTGACGCTGAGCGGCTGGGAACAGGAACGGCGCACCTGTATCTCTTTCCGGTGCCCCTCTTGCTCCCAGGTGGTGCCCTGGAAAGGTAGCAGTCGCCAGCGCCTAGTCTCCGGCCGAAATTCCACCTGCCAGGTAAGGGTGGAGTTTACAACTCCACACAACACCGCGGTATTGGCCACAGTCATACCGGGTATGGGGCAGAGCCGGCCATAGTCCATTCCCCAGTTGCACCCCCGCTACAGGGCCGCGACACAGATGCATGTTGGTCGGGCAGGACAGGCCATAAGTCGTCCAACTCCTGTAGTCATTTCCCCCAGAGTAGCGCCGCAGTACCGGCCACAAGCCGTACTGGGTATGAGGCAGGATCGGCCACAGTCCGTCCCTCTGCTACTAGTCCTCTTGGCTCCTTGGTACGGGCCATTAGCCGCACCAGAGCTACAACCTCCTGCATCACTACGACGTTGGCCATTAGTCACGTCAGGCCAGAGGTAGGGCAGGCCATTAAATGCACTGAAGCTGTTGTCCGCTGTGCCACCACGACGTCGGCCATTAGTCACGTCACACCTGAGGTAGAGCAGGCCACTAGCTGCACTGAAGCTTGATGTCCCCTGTGCCACCACAACGTCAGCCATTAGTCATGTCAGGCCAGAGGTAGAGCAGGCCACTAGCCACACTGAAGCTGATGTCCCCTGTGCCACCACGACGTCGGCCATTAGTCACATCAGGCCAGAGGTAGAGCAGGCCACTAGCCGCACTGAAGCTGATGTCCCCTGTGCTACCACGACGTTGGCCATTAGTCACATCAGGCCGGATGTAGAGCAGGCCACAGTCTGCTTCTCTCCCACAGGAGGACCTGCAGCCAGAGAGGATCCCTCCCCCAAGCCGTGGCAAGGCCTCGCCCGAGGCCTTGGTTCCCTGCAACTCTACCAGGGTGAACAGCGGCCAAACCGGAGCCCCAGCAGACCCTGCAGCCGATGTCAGGCCCTGTCTACTACTCTCCCGGCCCGAGGTCCCCGTGTGATGACCCTGTTGGTGCCGCCGCCCTCTAGCTGTTGCCGCAGTCCAGCCACCCCAGGTTCCAGTACCCTGGGTCCTCAGTTGCCCCGAACACCGGGGCGCGACTTACCTGTGGGTGAGGCCTCTCTGAGTCTCTCCCAGACTTGACGTCAGGCCCGTCTCCTGGCTCTCTTCGGGCTGAGCCCCCTAATCCCATGCCTACATGTGGGGCCCTGTCCAGGGGCGCGTCACTCTGCCCTTCCTCCGGATGGAGGAATCAACCTAGGATCCACCAGTGTTAGTGAAGCGAGTGGATTTTACCTAAATCTGTGCTTTCTAGACCCAGATATATGTGTGTTCATTAGCTTATACCATGCGAGTGATTCCCTATTGTGTATTCTCGTGATAAGTGACCAGGAGCCCAGAGTATAAGACTGGACGAGCCTAATAGCTAACCTTGGCCTAATTTATATCCTAAGTGGAGTCCCGCGCATCCCCCAGTGAACGATACGGCACAGTGACCAACAGAACCATAATATTGTGCCGATTGTGCCATTCCCTTGTTTATTGAAACTCTCCCTCCCCAGCGCACAGGCACGCGAGTGAAACACCTCAGTGGCTGACAGAAGGAATAGATATTATTCCCATCGTGCCTTCCCCATGTGCATTAAACCTCCACCCACCCCAGTGTCCTGGCACATTAGTTAGGGTATGTCTGGGCATCTCCAAATGTACCGCCAGAATACCGCAGTCCTCCCCCCCCCTTCAGTGATCACAGCTCGGCTGACTACCTGAGATAGACTTCCGGCCGGCGAGTGTCTGTGACACAGGTGTTAACGTAATTCATATACCAGTGCCGTCCAGTGCTATACAAGATTGGGAAATTGCAGTATATTCATTCCTGTGTCCTGAATCATAAGTGTATTTTATGTGCCATAAGTGCTGGTTAAATATTACCATACTTCTACCAGCTGGTATAGTGACAGACTTCCAGTCAAGTAAAACTTTGTGTTAAGTTGTTAACCCATCCCCGGCCAACCCAGCCTGTAATGTATTTGTTGATGTACTATTGTCTCTGGGAAGATATCTGTAATACATGTGTGTAACAGTCACTGCCTTGTTTTTGTGTCCAGTCTTATTATTCCTTAGAGTTACCGACCCGGTCTAGAACAGGGACCCGCTGTAGCCTGCGTATTTGAGGGCGAGAAACCGACCCACAAATACGTAGCATAACAATATGTATGGTGAAAAACGGTAAGACAAGGAAGAGGTGGTGGAATGAGGACACTGATGATGCAAGAGAACAAAGAATGCATTAGAAAGTAGAAGGCAAAGGAAGAATGAAGACAGTAGTGAGGAAGAAAGGGTAGCGTATGTCTAGCACTGGAGTACAAGAACAAGCAGAAGGATGTAGAGACTGATCAGCAAAGCCAGAACAGAAGCTAAGGAAGAAATAGTGGACGAACTGCGTGCCAAAGAGAGGAAAGGGTACAGACTGGTATGATTTCCTAAGGCGAGAGCTAGGACAAGAAAGAGCAAGTGATGTGGACGAACTATTAAGCGGAGGAAATGTGGTGAGAGAAACCAGGGTTAAGGTGAGTGCAATAAAAGTTTTGGGAGGAAATTGGTTGTACGAATGACATGGAAGACCCACCCTATCTTAACCACTCACAAAATCCCCTTTCCCTCCTTACAGGACGCAAGAGAGTGCCGCTTCAAAGTTCTGATGTATATCAGACCGTGGAAAAAAAAAAAAAATAAATAAGCCGTGGCTCAGTGGGTTAGAGCGCTCCGCTCTGGCCGTAGGGTCGGAGGATCGAATCCACCCAAGGGTCATTGGTAGACATCAGGAAGGGCATCCGGTCATAAAATGCTACACGCTCCAATCCAAAAAGGCCGACGCATGCAAGCATGTTGCAGCCTTCAAAAAACGAAACGATTAAGCAATTGCATTTTCCCGTTACTATATCCTAGAAATGGGGGAGGGAGGGAGGGGGGGGGAGTCTGCAGGAGGACTCTTGCTTTATGTTATAATAATGTTCCAAGACGGTTTGGTCTGTACATATTTTTGGCTCAGAATCATCATACATGTTTAGAATACCATTTCTTTCCGGTTTCCCTATAATTTGTTGGTCTTCCATACTTTCCTTTATTGTTTTTGTGTGGACATCTAGACTGAGCAAAATGAGAAGCATTTCATCGCGGACACAAGTTTGTAAAATTAATGTACTTAAGAACGGTAAGTAGTCTGGTAGGTGTCATAAGTATTCTATCCAGAGTAAGTGCAACTCGTGAAAAATCTTGTTTGCTAAATGCACTTAGCACTACTAAGTATTTTCGTAAGTACGAGTTTTTGGGTGGGAACTTTCAACGGCCCGATTCATAACCCATCCCCCCCACCAATTGTTTGTAGACTTCTAAGTTGTTGAATACTTTAATTTTCTCTCCTGTGTAATAGGACTGATTGTGGATGAGGTAATTACACATGTCAGGGTAGACCAAGTTCAGCAAATCTTCCAATTTCATGTCCACCAAGCCATGTCGTACTTCCTTGACCAATTTGGAAGGCAAATCGTAGGGATTCTGCACATCCCGAACTCAACATTTTCTTATGTAACGACACCTTACTTCCTCTAAATGCCCCAGGTCCATAGAAAGCGAAGCAGTTGACGTGGATATCTCCATTAAGAGTAATTTCTAATTGTATCCGAAGGTAACGCATCGCGTTCGTCATTTGTTTTGTAGCGTCCAACATGGAGGAGTGGTCACCGTGTAATTGTATGTTTTTTTTTTTATATCGGTGTTTCTTCCATTTTCTAGTTTACGGACGGGAAGCGTGGAGTTGCGCACATTTTGAAGTGCTGAGAGAGAAATGGAGATGACTATCAAGAATGGAAGGGAAGTGAGAACAACAAGATGGAGAGGTGAAAACGGTTGGCCTGGGACAAGGTGCAGCTTGCAAACATCCAACAGCTGGAAGTGGAGAATGATGGAGGAAGCCTTTGTTCTTCAGAGCTAGTTCAGGCTGTTGATTTACTGTATGCATCGAGTACTTTTGGGTGAATAATTTAGTCAGCATTTCGGATTTGGAAATGGTCTGTAAAACAGACAGTAGAAATGGAGAGAATTCCCCGTCACAACAATACCCCAGCACTGGACGTATCAGTGATTTACGTAAATGCAGGACATTAAGATTGTGTGGCGGCCAAGGACATCGAGTCAAGCTACATAGCAAGCTGGTTTTAAGGTAAGGGTGATCCCGTAATGTCTAGTCGGTTTGTTTTATCTGACAGACCCTTACAGTAACTCATTTTAGCATGGGTGATGGACATGTCATCCCAGATGGTGGGTTTGGCCAGTAACCCAGGAGATTCATTCCTTCCTTATGTATGGCATATAAAATTTCATATTATCTTGTCTTAGTTTATATTGAAGTTATGGGAGTGTCCCTGACCCATCAGATGATAGCAAACCCAGTATAGTAACAGTAGTGTACCCTATTTGATTGACCTGGTTAGATGAGGTGTATGGGGCAAGTAGGGTGTGTTTGATTCGTGGGTGCTGATTGCCATCACTGCTTCTCTGAACTGTCTGCTTGCATCCCTCCACCTCTGCAACGGGCGCGTATCGCTCGTCCAACAACAAACTCTCATCCCTTTTCTGTCCAACTCTCTAATGCAAGAGTTAACCATTACTCCCAGTCCTTCATTTATGCAACAGGTCAACTCTGGAACTGTCTCCCTCTGTCTGTATATCCTACTTCCTATGATCTCCAGTCTCAAACGCAGTGTGTCCAGGCATCTCGAAATGAACGGATCTTTAATTAGGCTCTCTTTTTTATTGTTTTTATTTTTTCTTGGAAGGAACAGTTTGTGGGTTTTTGGCCTATGGTTTCTTCTTGCTTTAAAAAATAAATAAGTACTGTAAATAAAAAAAGTAGGGAATGAGAAGGTGGATGGAGTGGTTGGTGAGTGGGGTGTGCCTGCAGAGGTGGATGAGAATGGCAGTGCTTTAGTGGACATTTGTGCTGGGAGGGGGTTGGTGATAGACAATACCCTCTTCAGGCACAAAATGATCCATAGGTATACATGGCGAGTGGTGAGAAGAGAGGACGGGGGAATGAATGAACGGAAGGCAATGATCGACTATGTGTGTGTGGATGAAAGGATGAGAAGATGTATAATGGATGCAAGAGTATATAGAGGTTGGGGGAGTGGACTTTCTGACCACCACTTGGTGGTGGCCAGAATCAGAATCCAAACAAGATGGAGGAAGAGAAGAAGGGAAAGACAGGAGGAAGTATTTGTTACAAGGAGGGTAGAAAAGTTACAAGAGGATGGAATAAAGGCCAAATATAGAAGGGAAGTGGAGGAACGATTGGGTAAATATAGATTGCAGCAGATGGGGGACGTGGAGGGTGTGTGCAAGGTATTGACAGAAGAAATCTGTGCAGCATGTGAGGTGGTGTGTGGGGTGAAGAGGAGACGAAAGGGGGTTCAGGGAACAGCATGGTGGGCCGAAGAGGTGAGAGAGGCTGTGGCACAAAAGAAGAAAGCATATAATGAGTGGATGAGAAACAGGGGCAACGAAGAAGCTGAGAGACGGACAAGAGAGTTATATGTAGTGAGGAGGAGAGAGGTGAAAAGATTAGTAAGAGAGAGTAAGAAGAGAGTGGATGAGGAATTTGGAAGGAATTTGAGTGCAAAGTGGAGGGAATGTAAGAAAATGTTCTGGAAGGAGGTAAAGAGAGCTAGACAGGGTGCCAACGAAGGCAGTGGGGGTGTGAAAGATAAAAATGGTAGATTACTAGTGGAGAAGGGAGAAAAAGTAAACAGATGGAGAGAACACTTCAATGAACTGTTGAACATAGAGAATGAAAGTAATGCAAGTATAAGTGGCTGGGGAATGGCAGGGAGAAGGAGGGTTGTGAGAAGAGAGGAAGAAATCA
>JAGKTI010002095.1:0-22500 GCA_018397915.1 Birgus latro
AATGAACTGCTTCCATGCAACCTTGTCTTCTACCATCAGACTGCCCTCTCTCCAACTCACTTCCCTCTTTCTCATACACCTCTCAATCCCATCTCATATCTCATCCTCAGTCTCTCCCTCCCTCCTCCATGCAACTCACATATGGTAAACACTCTCCCAGTCCATCAATCTCTTCTCTCCACTTGCCAAAATTATATCAAGGTACTTATGAGTAGAAGCAAAAAGGGTGGCTTAAACAATGATGTACTGTAATTAAAACACATGTTTCTGGCCTGGGATGTTGTCCTGTACAGGTTCTTCCCTAGTAACCAACTTGACTAGTTTGCTTCCTAATGTCAATTTTTTGTAAGCTATAATTCACTAGTATCTAAGGCCAACTACATTTATAATTGTTGAATATCATAAACAAGAAAAAAATGGTTATATGGTTACCACCCAGCATAGTAAATGGTTTCCTGGTGTACAGGAAACCATTTGGCTTGTCACTCAGTGTAGAGTCACCCAAAGGCAGAAGGATGAGGAAAGAATGAAGGAAAGAAAGACAGAAGAGGGAAATTAAAGTCACCCATAGGCAGAAGGACAAGGAAAGAATGAAGGAATGAAAGACAGAAGAGAACTGAAGGAAAGAAGGATGGAGGAGAGGAAAGGGCAGACACCTGAGAGCAGCACTACATCGAGTGAGTGGATGGTGCTGGTGAAGGTTTATATCCAAGGAATGGTTGGAGTTTATTGCTCATGTAATGCCACTCAGGGATAAGTGAGGCTGGTCACTCTCATCTTAATTCTCAGGATCAACTTGCCTAGCCCCAGCCTCCTACGCTCCTCTGTGAGGCAACATAGGATTGGATGATGAATGATGATGACGAAGAAAAAAATGAAATACCACTGCAGTACACACTGCTTTCAGTCAACTACTATGTTGGTTTTAGAAACATTAATGCTTTGACCTACAGTACTTTGAAGACTTCACTAGAGAGAGAGAGAGAGAGAGAGAAAAAAAAAAATCGGTAAATGCGTCTCACAAAAAATTTGCATCTTGAAATTACATAAGGGACGCATCTATAATTCAACATTCTGTCAAAGCATTACCATTAGGGGGACACCTTTACATGGTGGCACTGATAAAACTGGGCAGCATCACTGCCCAGTTAAACAAATGTCCCCCACTTCCCTTATATCCCCTGAAAGGAGATGGCAGACTGCAGGAGATGGGTAGTATCAGCCTGCAGTCCACTGGGTTTATGTCCAGATCCACATGGAGCAGCAACTGCAAATACTACTACAACTACTACCACCAGTACACACCTGTCATCCTTGAGTAATTCCACCGTCACTGCCTTCTTGCGAAAGTTTTTCCTGTCACCCTGGACCAGATCAAGGTTCTTCCTAAGCCGACGTATTCTTCTGCTGCAGTATTGTCGATAGAGCTGGTAGTCACTGTGGCGCAATCCATGGGCCAGCTGAGCCTCTCGGACCTCACTCAGTACTGTGTTACACAGATAAGAAATCAATGGTGGATTCAATGCGGTGGGTATCTGGGCATATTCCCCTAATAATAATAATACAGTAATAATAATAATAACAGCAGAAGGCTGTAGAACCAGCCGATCAGGATGGTACTTCCAAGGGGAATTGGAATGCTGGTGACAGGGAGAGCTGGAGCTCCTGTTTCAATAGCTATGTAACCATCCACCTTTGCTGACCTTTTCAGTATGACACTAACACGGAGAGCAGATCAGCATGCTCTCCCAAACACTTCCTCTGTCTCATACACCACACCACATGTTCTTTACATATCACACAACATAGCCCACTACATTTCAGAGGTTGATGTCAGCAAGAGCATATGGCCAGAAAACTTTGCCCCCGCTATCTAGTGGCAGACCTTTTGAGGAGAGGTGTGACGAGGACTCTGCCAGTATAGATTGTGGGGCCGGGGTGAGATGGGGCTCAAACTGGTGCTAGGGGGTACAGGGCATTACAGTTCCCAGTCTGCCGCTTCCGTCCAATAGAAGGGGACCTGAACCCGGGAGTAGCGTCCCAGGAGGCTGCCCCATCAATGGGTGTATAATGGCGGGGCAGTTACAGTGCCAAGGCATGCTTGGAGGGTATCCCTGTAGCTGTCCTGGCAGGGTGCCCAGAGGCCACAGCCACAGCCACTGGTCAAGGCTGGTGGGACAGAGGTCCCAGATCCATTGCCTGGATCTGGGACTGTGCAGTGGGTGGAGCATGTGGCATGTCTCTTCCCTTTATTATTATTTTTACTGATTATGACCAAGTTAAAGAATGCAATTCAAAACAAGCCTGAGGACCCTAACTCACCCAGGGGGATCAGAGTGGCATCATGGATTGTGGGAAGTTTGAGGAGTAGAGTGGGGGAAGTGGTTGAGACATCAAGTAGGAGGTGGCTGGATGTGGGATGTGTGCAAGAAGTCTGGTATAGGAGTGGATCAGCCAAAAAGACTGCTGGGAAGGATTCTTATAAGTTGTTTTGGAAGGGTAGGGCAGAAAGATATGGTGGTGTGGGTGTGTTGGTTGGGGAGAAATAGGTGGAATTTGTCATGAATGTTATGGGAGTAAGTAATAGGATAATAGTAGTAAAAATTTTATTCGGTGGGAAAATGGTTGCACTTATATCTGCATATGCTCCACAGGCAGGCTTGGATGAGGTAAAGAAAGACAGATTTTGTGACGACTTAATATGTGTAGTAAGTGATATGGGGGACGATGAGACTAGTTTTGGGAGGGGACTTAAATGATAATGTAGGTGAAGCAGTTCAAGGATATGAAGGAGTACATGAGGGATGTGCATATGGTACAAGAAATGGGGAAATGGGAAAGGATATCCAAGTTTGGGGAGGCAATGAACATGACTGTGTGCAACACACATTTTAGGAAAACAGAGAGTAGGTTAATTACATACAAGTCAGGGGAAAACAGCAGCCAGATAGACTATTTCCTGGTCAGGAAGGCTGATGGGAAGTTAGTGCGGGATGTTAATATTATAAGAAGCGAGGAGTGAAGAGTGTGTGCAGCAACACAAATTATTGATATGTGACACGGTGCTTAACCCGTACCGTGCTAGCGACGCAGATCTACGTCCCCATCAAAAACATCGGTGACATAGATCTACGTCCTGCAGCACTGAGAAGGCACTGCAAGCAACTGAAGTAAAATGGATGGTAATATCGTATCTCACTACCTTCGGACATTTCTCCACTATGCTTACAATACTGATTTAGGAGCAAGGGAGGCGAGTGAGTCTTAACACGCTCACAGCCGCTCTGCTCTCAGTAACCTTGAAGATTTCAGAGGCAGAGTGGCACCATCCTGACTCGATTCAACCACCTTTCTGGCTTTGGTGATTACTTGTATTAGCGCAAAGGATCTTATATTGGAGTATTAAGCCCATTTACCCACAAAAAAAAATCAAATTCGGTTCACAAGCTCACAGACGCTCTGCTCTCTCAGTAACCTCGAAGGTTTCAGAGGTAGAGTAGCACCAACCTGACTTGATTCAACCAACTCTCTGGCTTTGGTGATTACTTTTATTAGTGCCAGGGATCTTATATTGATGTATTAAGCTTATTTAGCCAGAAGAAAAAAAAATCCAAACTCGGATGGTATAGAAGGGTGTTTTTTTTTTTTTTTGCCCAGCGTGGTACAGGTTAAGGAGCGGGTGATGAAAAAGAGAACCTATGCACCTAGGAGGAAAATATGGAAGCTGAAAAACCAAACAGTAAGGGATGCCTTCTATAAGCAGATGAGGAGAGTGGTGGCTGAACAGGGAGATGTTGACAGAAGTGTTAATGAACAGTACAGAGCCCTCAAGAGCAACCTCCTGAGAGTTACTGCTCCAGTATGTGGATGGACAAGAGGCCCACCAAGACATAAAGTAACATGGTGGGGGGATGAGGGTGTAGAAGCTGCAGTTATGGAGAAAATAAAGCTTTTCTGGGAATGGAAGAAGGGTGGTAACAGAAAGGAATACTTGGCCACCAAGCGTAGGGCTAGAACAGAAGTTTACAGGGAGAAGTCTGAGTCATAAAGACTTTTACTTGATAATCTAAACCAAGTGGAAAGGAAGAATACATTTAAGGTGGCAATTCAGATGAAGAGGGAGAATAGGGATATCACAGGTGAGTAGTGTGTGAAGAATGATGAAGGAAGGGTACTGGTGAACAGTGGGGATATTTATGATGCGTGGAGAGAGCATTACAGCCTGTAGTTGAATGAGGAGTTTGACTGGGACAAAAGGTTTGCAGCCCGCATTTCCAGTGTTTGGCCTTTGATTGATGCTGCTACTGTGAGCAGGCAGGATGCAGGTGGGGAAGGCAGCAGCTGTGTCTGGGATGACTGCGGAAATGTTGAAAGCCTCGGAAGATAGGAGTGCGGTTAGTCACTGACCTGATAAATACGATTATATATGAGTGCGCTGTCCCAGGTGATTGGCTGAGGAGTGAAATTGTAAAAGTGTACAAGGGGAAGGGTGATGCCCTGGAAAGAGGAAATTATAGAGGCATAAAAGTTTTAGACAAGATAATGAAGGTAATGGAGAGAGTTCTAGAAGGTATGATTAGAGAAAGAGTGAATACTGATGAGATGCAGTTTAGGTTTATGCCAGGCAAAGGGACCACGATGCTATATTCACTGTTTGACAGCTTCAGGAAAAATATAAAGGAAAGAAAAGGGAACTGCACTTTGTTTTTGTTGATTTGGAGAAGGCCTTTGACAGAGTCCCCAGAGAGGTGGTTAAGTGGACAATGAGAAAGCTTGGGATCGAGAAGTGGCTGGTTAGGGTGGTTATGGCCATGTATGTAGGTGCTCACACTCAGGTAAGGGTGAATGGAGATTTGAGTGATGAGTTTTCGAGTGAATGTTTGTGTGCACCAGGGGGTCAGCTTTGAGCCCTTTGTTTATCATGGTACTTGAAGCCCTCTCATGTGACTTCAGAAATAGATTCCAGGGGCAGAAGTTGTATGCTGATGATTTGGTGTTCACTGCAGAGAATCAGAGGGAGGCAGAGGAAAGAGATGGTATGGGGCAGAAGGGTTAAAAGTAAATGCAGATAAAACTAAAGTGACGGTATCTAGGGCTGGTGACAGTACTGTCAAAGAGGAAGGGTGGTCATGTGCGATTTGCCACAAGGGCAAAGTAATTCCATCTTGCGCAGTGTCTGTGATAAGTGGGTGCATAATAGATTTAGTGGTATTAGATAATGCTAATTTCATGTGTGCAGTGTGTCAGGGAGAACAGGTGGAAATTGTCAGGCGTGAAAGGACTGAACTTGCTGATGATTCTCATGAGTGTGTGGGAGAGTTTTGTGATTTGGAAGAAATGTTATGCGCTGGAGGTGGGACTGGAGCTAGCTCTGTGGTTGGAGTGAGGAGTGGTTGGAAGAAGTTCAGGGTGCTGTTGCCTCTCCTAACACTGAGAGTTCTCTCCCTCCATGTTAAGGGATCTTTGTATGCTGCATGTGTTAGGAGTGTAATGCTGTATGGTAGTGAGACCTGGGCAGTAAAGGAAGAGGATATTCGCAAGCTCAATCATAAAGAAATGACAACGATTAGCTGGATGTGCAGTGCATCCAAGAGTGTAAGGCCTGGGGAGGGCTAGATATATGATAGAAGAGTTGAGGGGTAGGATGGGACTGGAGTGTACTGGTGTTGTGATGAGGAGAGGTAGATTGAGATGGTTTGGGCATGTGGAGAGGATGGGGGATTATTACTGGGTGCAGAAAGTGAGAAGTGTTAATGTTGGGGGCAGGGTTGCTAGAGGTAGACCGAAAAAGACCTGGGACGAGATCATTGAGTGTGACCTCAGGGATAAGGGACTGAATAGGAACGCTGCCAGAGATCGAGCAGCAAGGAAAGCTGCCATTAGCTGACAAAGGCTGACACACGCAAGCATGATAGAGCCTTCAAAAACGAAACAAAATGGAATGAAATGAATAATAATAATAACTGTAATAATAGTAGTGTTGTGGTGTGGATGTGACAGAAAGCATTATGAGAAATACACTGAGGTGGTTTGGCCATAGGGAGAGGATGGAGAGCAAGGGACTAATGAGGAAAGTGTATGTGAGTGAGGTGGAGGGGGGGAGAGGGAGGAGGAGGCTGAGGATAAGATGGCAGGATAGAGTCAAAAGGTATATGTAGAGAAGGGGGTGTAAGATGGAGAGAGGGCAGTGAAATGGCAGGGGACAGGGTGGCATGGAGAAGAATTATTTTTGGCCACCCCTTATGGGATTAAGGTAGACAGATAGTAATAATACAAAAATAATAATAATAATAATAATAATAATAATAATAGTCTGATTATAAGTGTGTTATCCCAGATGACTGGTTGATGAGTGATTGTAAATGTGTGTAAGGGGAAGGGTGATGACCTGGAAAGAGGAAACTATAAAGGCATAACTTTTTGGACCATATAATGAAGGTAATGGAGAGTCCTAGAAGGTAAGATAAGGGAAAAAGTGAATACTGACGAGATGCTGTTTGGGTTTATGCCAGGCAAAGGAACCACTGATGCCATATTCATTGTCCAACAGCTTCAGAAAAAGTATACAGGAAAGAAAAGGGAGTTGTATTTTTTTTTTTTCTTAATGGAGATCCTTGAGAGTACCAAGGGAGGTGGTGAATGAAATGGCCAATGGGAAAGCTTGGGATGGAGGAGTGGCTGGTTAGAGTTGTTAAGGCTATGTATGTAGGTGTCTGCACCCAGGTGAGAGTGAATGAAGATTTGAGTGATGAGTTTTCTGTGAATGCTGGCATGCATTAAGGGTCAGTCTTCAATTCTTTATTGTTTGTCATGGTGCCTGAAGCTCTCTCATGTGACTTCAGAAATGGTCTCCCATGGGAGACGTTGTATGGTGATGATGACTTGGTATCAACTGCAGAGATTAAAAGGGAAGTGGAGGATTTATTTAGGAAATGGAGATACAGAATGGGGCATAAGGGTTTGAGAGTAAATGCAGATAAAACAGAAGTGATGATATTTAGGGCTGGTGGCAGTACTCATGAGTGACTTGTAAGAGTTGTTAAGGCTAAGTATGTAGGTGTCTGCACCCAGGTGAGAGTGAATGAAGATTTGAGTGATGAGTTTTCTGTGAATGCTGACTTCAGAAATGGTCTCCCATGGGAGATGTTGTATGCTGATGATGACTTCTTGTTAACTGCAGTTTAAAGGGTGGTGGAGGATATATTTACGAAATGGAGATACAGAATGAAGCATAAGAGTTTGAGAGCAAATGTGGATAAAACAAACATGATGATATCTAGGGCTGGTGGTAGTACTGTTGAAGCAGAGGGAATGTGGCCATGTGCAGTTTACCACAAGTGTGTGGAAAGTGATTCCATCTTGTGAAGTGTCTGTGACAAGTGGGTGCATAAGAGATGTAGTGGTAATGGAGGCAGACTACAAAATAATGCTGATTTCATGTGTGTGGTGCGTTGGGAAGAACATTTAAGACTGCCAGGCATGAAAGGATTATATAATTTTACTGGAGTGTCATGAGTGTGTGGAAGAGTTTTGTGATTTTGGGGACATGTTATGTGCTGGTGCTAGCTCTGTGGCTAGGATAACGGGTGGATGGAGGATGTTTAGGAAGCTATTGCCTCTCCTAACACTGAGAGGGCTCTCCCTTCACACTAAGAAATCTTTGAATGTACCATGTGTTAGGAGTGTAATGCTGTATGTTTGGAGTATAATGCTATATGTTTGTGAGACCTGGCCAATAAAGGAACAGGATATTTGCAGGCTCAAATGTACAGAAGTGACAATGATTAGATGGATGTGTGGTGCATCCTTCAATGTGATGTCTGGGAGGGCTAGGATTGCGATTGAAAGTTAAAAGGAAGGATGAATCGAATGTACGGTATTGGTGTTGTGATGAGGAGGGGTTGATTGAGATGGTTTGTCATCCGAATGTATGGTATTGGTGTTGTGATGAGGAGGGGTTGACTGAGATGGTTTAGTCACGTTGAGAGGATGGAAGGGGATAACTGGGTGTCGAAAGTGAAATGTACAAATGTTGGGGGTGGGGTTGTAAAAGGCAGTCCATAAAAGATCTGGGACGAAGTCATACAGTGTGACCTCTGAGATAGGAGACTGAACAGAAAGCCTGCCTGAAACTGAATAGCATGAAAAGCTGCCATTAAATGACCAAGGCCAACACATGCATGTATGCTGGAGCCTTTATATATAAATGATATAAGGATAAAATACAATAATAACGATACTATACAGTGCACACCCGCACAATGCGAACTCACACAGTGCAAATCACCTACAATGCGAGGTCAACCCAAAAAATGTTTATATTTATCGAATGGAAATTTGCAAATCGAACTTCCGAACATGTGAATCGCCTATATGATTCCAAGGCAAAAATGGACTTCCCACCATTACCACGAGTGTTGGGCTGGACAATGCGAGTCAGTCACACGAAGGCAGGTGGCTGGCAGTGAGCCAGATTCAAAATGGCCCGTGGCTGGCCAGCTATCTGCATGCCATCTACTGACTTTCCTGAGACACTGCTCCTCCATACTGCCCTGAGAACACATGTTGTACCTCACATCCTGTGGTTCAACTAGAAGTATATACTATTAGACAGTGTATTAGCAGGGTAGAGTACGCTGGAAGGGGACCCGAAAACCAAGCCCTGGGTGGCCTGTTCACTGCATATCATTTTTCCCATAAGTTCTTTGTTCACACAATGCGAAATCGTAGAATGCAAAGGTTTCTGCAGCTCATAAATTTGCACTGTGTGATGGTGCACTGTACTGTAATAACAATACAGTACTGTAATTATAATTATAGTGATAATAATAATTCTGCCACTGTCAATGATGATGATGATGATGATACAGTAAATATGCAGCTTCTTTCTTGCATTCAGAGAAAACATGGAAACTGCCTATCCACTCCTGTGATATGTATACCAATTTCACTGAAATCCATGTGCCCATTTTCCCCCGATTCTTATAATTTTTATTTCTAGGAGACAGGCTGACCCCCTAATAATCACTGATAGGTTCTCACTCCCCAAATATTGTACAATGGATGAGAGTCAATTGTACAAAAAGTACTAAAAAAATGTCATACCAGACCTTCTTTCACTTTCTGAAAATTTTAATTTGGTGAAAGGAAGCTGCCCCCCCCCTAAAAATCATGACTGGCAAATAGGGAAAATGGGGAAAGCCACAAGAATTGATGGAGTGTGGGGTGAAATGCTAAAGCATGGGGGAGAGATCATAGTAGAATGGATATGGAAGATGTGCAGATTGGCCTGGGAGGGAGGTAGAGTCACGGAGTATTGGAAGTCAGGTATAAATATTCATCGTCATCATCATCATCAGGACCTCCATTCCCACCCCAGGGAAGGGTGAGGAGTAGCAAAGTCCAGACAGCCCAAATTTGCCCAGTCCAATGGGCCACGCTTCCACTCACTCATTATTCAAGCCTCTGGAATCCTGGCTCTATCGGATATGCCAAAAACATTCACTGCATTCTGTAGCTTCACATAAACGTATCCGACAGAGTCAATCCGGATGCTCCCACATTAAAAAGGGGTGCCAAATCCCTGATCATGCACTTCTCCTCACAACATTCATCCAGCCAGCTCGATCTCTTGTCAGTTCCCTAGCCTCACCAACTTCCAAACCTCTCTTCCTCATGCACCCATCCACCATATCTCTCCACCTTCTCCTAGGCCTACCTCGCATCCTCCCTCCTTCAAATTCACTCAGATATACGTTTTCACCACTCTATCGTTATCTATTCTCTCCACATGACCATACTATCTCAGTACACTCTCTTTGATTCTGGTGTCCACCGACTTCCTCACTCCACATCTTTCACGGATCACATTATTTCTTATCTTATCCACCCTCTGTACTCCACACACATTCCTCAGCAGTCCCATCTCCACTGCTCTTACTCTTGACTTTTCATTTTCATGCCACACCATAGTCTCATATCCATGTGTTAAAGTTGGCACTAACACTCCTTCATGTAAGCCTTGTGCAGCTGCAACACTCAAGCCTTTGTTTCTTATCAACGCCTTCATTGCACCCGCTACTTTTCTTCCTTGTGTCAATCTACTTTCAACTTCTTTGGCACATTTTCCTCTCTCTTCTATGAATGTACCCAGGTATTTGAACTCACTCACCAATTCCAGTCTCTCTCCATTCACTGTAACATCACACTGGGAGTCACCTTCTCTCTCAATAACTATCACTTTACTTTTTTCTACATTTACTCTCAAGGCACGATGCTCACAGACATCAGCAAAACTCTGCACTAGCCTACCAAGTTCTTGTCCGGTATTTGCAAGCAGTACTGCACACCATCAGCATACAACAAATTTGAGATATTCCATCCATCACCTTTCATTACCAACGCCATCCCTCTCTCCATTACTCGTATTTTTACTTCTCTCATCTCTCCATCCATATACTGTATATATACACAGTAGGCGCGGAAAGTATTGACTTTTTTTGCCGACGTCATTCTTCTTCGCGTTAAGTGAAATAGGGTCAATACTACCCTCCCCTGTGATGCGAAATGAGCTGACGCATTTTCAACGGGAGCTGGCAACCCTGCTCGATAGGTGTGGCACCACAGGAGCAGGCTCATTAATGTTTGGGCAGCCACAGGAGGAGGATTGTCTCTGTGTGTGATGCACCACGAGGGCATGTTTTGACTCAAATAACACAGTTATTTGGTTACCTACCACATTCTCATCATGCCTAAAGTAACCACAAGCAAGGACAAACATGTGGAAGTGATTACTTTATACAAAGCTGGCCACAAACTCCCATTTATTGCAAATCAGATGGTGTTAGACTGAGGACAGTGCAGAGACTGGTGAACCGGTTCAAGGACAGTGGGGAAGCCATTCCTCCCACTCCACTTCCCAAGCCTGGGAGACCTCGTAAGACAACCCTCAGGACCCGTCAGCTGATCTCAAGGCAAGTTAGCAAGGATCCAAGGCTAACAGCATGGGATTTAAAAGAAAAGAACCCACAGTTGTTGGCAGATGTGTCTGTCAGAAGTGTGCAGCAGCTGTTGCATGACGATCTGGGCTACAGGAGTTTTTGTGCTCGTAACAAACCACTGCTAACTGCACTTCAGAAGAAAAAGAGAGTAAATTTTTGTAAGAAATATCTTGCCTGGAGTGAGGAGCAATGGAAAACTGTGCTTTGGAGTGATGAGTCAACATTTACTGTCACTGGTACCCCTTCATCACGAGTGTACCGCAAACCAGGCAGTGACCCCCTGGATCCTAAGTACACTTCCAAGTTTGTTAAATACCCAGCCTCACTCATGGCTTGGGGCTCCTTTACATATTATGGTGTTGGTGAGTTGGTAATTCTACCTGCAAATGAAAAAGTGAACCAGAACAATTAATTGGAGCTCTTATGTGATGTTTTAAGTGACTCTTTTGATAAAACCAAGGCAAGAGTATTTATGCAAAATTCTGCCCCTGCACATGTTGCAAAGTCAGTGAAACAGTGGCTAACAGACTGTGAGGTTCCCTTTATTCGAGATTGGTCCGGAAACAGCTCAGATATCAATCCCATTGAGAATTTATGGGCGCACATGAAGCGGCAGCTGCGTAGTATGGACACATCATCTTTGCCTAAACTTGAGGCTGCAGCTATGGAGCAGTTTTAGTCTGTCTGTTCTGCAAAACTATGCCATCAGTCTCCCCAGATGCCTTAAGAAGATAATAAAGGTGAAGGGGAATGCCAGTAAATACTAAACTCAATGGTGAGTGTTAATTTATTTGTTTCTCCTTGCTAACCACAAGAATGTTTTCTTTTTTTAAGATGGCGTCAACACTTTCCGCGCCTACTGTATATACATACAGTACATATATATATATATCGAACAACCATGGGGACATCACACAACCTTGTCGCACCATCACACCGATCATTATGCCCATTAACCCTTACAAATGCTTTACTACCATCACAAAAACTCTTGATGGCACCTAGCAGTTTACCATCTGCACCATACATACACAAAACTTTCCACAATCCTTCTCTGTCCACTTTGTCGTATGCTTTTCCAGATCCACGAATCCCATAAACACCTTATGGTCCTTCTCATAAGCCTTCTCTGCTATCTGTCTGTCTGCAAATATTTGATCCACACATCCTCTGCCACTCCTAAAGCCACCCTTTCATCACTCACTAGGACTTCTGATATATCTCTTACTTTCTGTATAATAATTCTTCCATTTACCTTCCCTACGACACTCAATAAACTTATGCCACAATAATTCTTGCCCTCACTCTGCTCACCTTTATTTTTGTACAGGGGTACAATCACAGCCTTTTTCCACTCTGCTCGCACAGTTTCACTCATCCACGCCTTCTTACATATCTCCGACAAGCACCTCATTCCTCTATCTCCACTACACTTAATCATCTCTGCATATACCTCATCAACCCCAGCTGCTTTCCCATTTTTCAGCCACCTCACAGCACTCTTCACCTGTGTGAGTGTCACATCTGGCACTGAATTCCATCTCTGCACACCCCCAAAACCAATCATGTTTACAGCCGCTCTGCTCTCCCTAGTCCTATTCATCAGGCATTCAAAATATTTTTTCCATCTGGTCCTTACTTCATCCTCATGGGTTAATAATCTACCACCTACATCCTTCACACCATAACATTTCTTTCCGCATTCACTTCTATATTTCCACACCTTTTTCCAGAATAACTTCCTATTTTCAGGTAGTCTGCATTCATTTTTTTCCCTAGATCATACATTTACCTTTTCCTATTTTCTCTTCACTAGCCTCTTTACATGTCTCTTGCTCTCAGTATATTCAGTTCTTATTTCAACTGAACCCCTGTCCTGTGATCACTCCATCACTTCTTCCTCTTTTCCTCCACTGCTCTCTTAACCTCATCAACCCACCATGCCGTACCTTTCTTCTTTGTTGTTACTCTTGCCACACCACACACCGCTTTTGCATTACTATCTAAGCAATCCCTAAATGCATTCCACAAGCTGTCCAGACCCATTTCATTCCAATTCACTGATTCTATCTAACTCCTCCTCTACTTTGGTCCTGTAATCATCTACCATTTCTTTGATCCTCAGCTTCTCAACTTTCAGTCTTTCTCCCTGACTGCTCCTTTCTCTCCTGATCCACCTCACTCCTCTCAGTTTAATCTTGCATACCACAATCATATGATATGACAGTCCTCCACATCATCCTCTCACAGCCCTTGTATCAGCAACTACTCCCATCATCAACCTCTCTACAAGCACGTAATCAATCAGGCTTCTTTCAACATGATCCCCGTTCCCTCTATACCATGTATATTTATGTGCACCTTTGTGTTCGAAATACGAGTTACAGATGCACAACCTCCTCTCCTGACACATATCCTTCAGTCGCTTCCCATTATCATTTTCTCCTGGTACTCCATAACAACCCATTATGTCATCCTCAGGACCAGTGCCTACTCTTCCATTCATATCCCCCATTACGATTCCTTTATAGCTCCTGGGCATTTCTCCCACTACTTCATCCAGCTCATCCCAAAACGTGTCTTTCTCTCTCTCATTCCTGTCCTCACATGGTACATATGCTGCAATCACCAACACTTTCAGTTTCTCAAACTTGAACTTGACATACATACACCTCGAGCTGACAAATTTGTAGTCTCTCATTCCACTCTGCAACACCTCATTCATCAACAAAGCAACTCCTTCCTTGCATCTTCCTCACCCATTCATTCCTGATCTTACACATTTCACACCCTCCCACTCCTCCACTTCACACCCTTTCATCTTCGTTTCACACAATGCCATCAGGGCATATCTCACACTCTTGAACACATTCACCACTTCCACCCTCTTACTCTCATTCTCACCCCTCACATTCCATATAGCCATGCGAATCTGCCCATTTGGTAGGGGCCCTGGGCAGGCAGTGGGCCCTCCAAGGCTCTCTGAAACAACTGCCATGATTAAGTGATTTTGGATAAAGGAATCTGGGGCACACTTAACACTGCCAAAATTATTTCCCCTGTAAAAAGGAAAAGGGGAAAAAGAAGTGTGTGGTAGCTAAGCATAAGGGCATTTGTTTTCTAAGTGTAAAAGGCGAAGTAGGTGGTACAATACTTATTGCCAGAGTTAAGGAAATAAAAGAATTAGTTGGAGAAGAACAGGAGGTTTTAGGAAGGGAAGAGGTTGTGTAGAACAGATATTCATCCTTAGGTCTTTAGTCGAAAAGTTTCTAGAGAAGGGAAAGAAGTTGTATGCAGCCTTCACGGATTTAGTGAAAGTATATGACGCATACACCTCGAGCTGACATATTTCACATTTGCAGTCTCTCATTCCACTCTGCCACACCTCATTCATCAACAAAGCTGGGAGCAGGGCAGTGAAATGGCGAGGGACAGAGCAACATCGAGGCGATTTGTTTGTGGTCACACCTTATGGGATTGAGGAGTCTGGCAATAGATAGATAGACAGATAGATATAACAGAATGGATAACCAAGGAATGTGGAAAATATTAGGAATACAGCATATGGAGTAAATGGAAAGTTGTAGAATGCCATGAAAAGTATGTATGAGGGTGCTACAGCTGCAAGGTGTGTGGATAGTGAACTGATTTAATTTCTCTAACTGAAAGTTGGATTGAAACAGGGATGTGTCATGTCATCATGGTTGTTCAATTTTTATATGGATGAGGTTATAAAACAGATACAAGGTGGGGCAGTGGATGCTGAACGGCCCTAATGAGAGAGGGGAGCATCTGGAAACTTCCTGTACTTTAGTTTGCAGATTATAGTGTACTGTTAAATGAACATGAAGGGGAAGTGCAAGGCTTGGTGAATGAGTTTGGGTGTGTGTGTGTAAGAAGTAGAATCTAAAGGTGAATGTACTGAAGAGTAAAGCTATGGTCTTCAAGAAAAATGAAATTTAGTGGATGTACAGTGAGGCTGGATTATGAGGAAATGGAAAATGTGAGTGCATTTATGTACTTGGACAGTGTGATGAGTAAGGATGGAAGTTTGGAGGATGAAGTGCTTGCAAGGAAGAAAGGTTGCTGGTTCTTTGAAAGAAATCATAAGAAATTGGGACGTGAGCATGGAAAGTAAAGGCATTGTATAATAGTATTGTGATACCAACTCTAATGTACGGAAGTGAAGCTTGGACCTTGTTGGAAGGACACAAGTCAAGAGGGAGTGCAGTGGAAATGAGTTATTTGAAAGGAAAATGTGAGTTACATGGAGTGAAAGTGACAAATAAGAAAGTTATGGAATGTTGTAGTGTGGATGTGGATGTGGATGTGACAGAAAGTGTTAGGAGAAATACACCGAGGTGATTTGGCCACGTGGAGAGGCTGGAGAGCGAGAGACTAATGAGGAGAGTGTATGTGAGTGAGGTGGAAGGGGAGAGAGGGAGGGGGAGCCCAAGGATGAGATGGACGGATGGAGTGGAGAGGTATATGAGAGATGGGGGTGTGAGCTAGGGGAAGGGCAGTGATACGGCAGGGGATAGGGCGACATGGAGGCAAAATGTTTTTGGCCACCCCTTACAGGATTAAGGTGTCTGGCAATAGAAAGATAGAGAGACAGACCATCAGAGTAACAAAAAAAAATTATCTGGGAATTTTTTTTTTTTTTTTTGGGGGGGGGCCTGACCCCCAACTATCGTTAGGGGGGTCATGCTCCCCAAATATCACGTTATGGATGAGAGTCCAGTGTACAACATGTACTATACTAAGATACCAAAGCCGTATCTGCCCTTCTTCCCCTATTCTGTATCGGGGGACTGACCCCAAAAAAATATTGGTAGAAAATTCTATATAGCAAGTGGAAAAGATTATCAAGGAACCAGATGAACTGACCTATGTTTTGCTGAAATCCATTAGCTCACTCTCCCCTATTTCTGATGATAGTTTTCATTTTTGGGAAACAGCTGACATCCCAAGAATCACTGGGCAGTCACTCTCCCCAACTATCGTATTGTGGATGAGAGTCCACTGTACAACACATAATAAGATATCAAAGCCATACCTGCCCTCCTTTCACTCTTTTTGAGAATTTTTAATTGGGTGAGGGGGCTGGCCATCCTAAAAATCATAGCTGGAAAGTTGTATATAGTGGAAGACTCTCCCAGTAACCAGACAAACTAACCTGGGAAATTTTATTCAAATCCATGAAATAGCCAAGTTAAAGTGACACATGCATGCATGTGCCCCCCCTCACACACACATACACACACACACACACACACACACACACACACACACACAGCATGAATCTTGCACATCGATATAGGATGCGTTGCTGAAAGTGATACCATCCTGCTTCACAGGACTGATGATGATGATGATGATGATGATAATAATAATAATAATAATAATAGCAGTAATAATAATAATAATAATACCATGAAGCAGAAGAAGAAGAACCAATAAAAAAATAAAAGTCCGATCTACGACTGTCCACTAGTGAAAAAAATCGGGGTGGCATATAATGAAATCTGATATATTTCTGCTTAGTATCAACACCCTAAAAAAAGAAACAAACCTCGAAGAGCACCTTAAGAGCGCATACCTTCGCCAATGCTGGATCCAGATCCACCCCCAAATTTAATAGTTTCTTTCTTGGCCCACCCTTCCACAAAATTTCATTGAAATTCATTGAGAACTTTTGGAGACATGTTGTGAACAAACAAGTAATTCCAGATCACAACCAAAATCTAATCGATTGTTCACTGGGCCATACCTTACCCCTCCAAAAATTTTCATGAAAATCTCTTCATAACTTTATGAGTAATCCTTCTAACAGAGACAGAAAAACAAACACACAAACCAACGCAGGCAAAAACATATACCTCCTGGCAAAAAAAAAGAAAAAAAAACTGGCAAAGGCTAAAAAAAAATAATAATAAATGAACTGCATCACCCATGTATGAAATAAAGATTGACGAGGAGAGTGTATGTGAGTGAGGTGGAGGGGGCGAGAGGGAGGGGGAGGCCGAGGATGAGATGGAGGGATGGAGTGGAGAGGTATATGAGAGAGGGGGGTGTGAGTTGGGAGTGTGGTAGTGAAATGGCAGGGGACAGAGTGACATGGAGGCGATTTGTTTGTGGCCACCCCGTTCGGGATTGAGGTGTCTGGCAATAGATAGATAGATAGATTGGTTCAATAAAGGTAAGCAATTTACAGCTCCAGATTTTGTTTTACAGCTATTGGAACAATACATGTGCTCTATGTTAGAAGATTATTATTAAATTATTATTATTTTTTACCAACAGCAATTATTCAAAAAAAAAAGAAAAAAAAAAAGCAATCACTGTTTTCATTCTTCCTTCCCCCTCCCTCCCTCTCCTTCTTGCCCCATTTTTTATGCATTCACATGTTCCACTTCTATTCATATCTGATGATAGTCCAGGTCTATTTATACTTCACCATTTGGAAGAACTTTTCTTCTATGACACTTTGATCATAAATTAACTCCTTCCCCCCCATCCAGCAGTAATTTGACGTAACTTTCATGAAAGAAGTGTTAGTAAATTATGTTATTCTTGAAGTATTTCCTGAGCATGTTTTCATGGTTTGATTTTTTTTTTTTTTTTACAAGTGGTGAATAGTGGAGATGACTTTCTTTACAATCTCTAACGACACCAAAGATAGGCGGCCATCATCATGTGGTGCACCGAAGGCAGATGGATGCCATCTCAGAATGCCATTTTTGGCATGAAAGTACCCTTATCAGTGCTGATTTATTCAAAGCTAACCTAAATTTTTGTAACAACCCAACCTAACTTATTTTATGCTGACCTAACCAAACTTATTCTAACCTATCTCTTACCACATATAATTGTTTTTCTTGCTAACTGATGGACCCTCTTCATACCCAACAATGTCCTTCCATACACCTTCACAATGTCACCAAATCAATTCAGAGTTATGTAAAATTTTTCGTTAATACCAGTTTTTATGGGATGGTCCTATGGCTGCTTGAAGCTTACCGATATAACCCAACTTTACCAATTGTGGGCATAAGTACTACATCCAGCGAAGCTCCATCTCCAAGAACCCTCCTGTACTGTCTACCACACAATATGTTGCTGCAACTGAGAGTCCCTAATACCTCTTCCCAAGAGGATCATTCCATCGTGAGAAATGTTACATTCAGAGACAAGTTACTGATCTACTCTCACTTGTATTTTCTTATGTAGGCAATATAAATAAATGCCGTTTGCAAGGTATACTACCAACACCTCACACTACATTATGCCATAATCAGATTATTAATATGTTTTTATTCTGACTTTATATAGATTTTTAAAAGTGGCATGAGAAACGTTACCGTGATGCTATCCCACCTATTACTATGCATGAGTATTTTCAATAACTCTGTGATTTTACAGGTTCAATCAAGAAGTGCTTCATATCAGTAATATGTCAAAGTATGAAGATCATAACCATACCCAGGAAATTCTATTTCTCCTAAGAATTTTGCTACTGTTAAGGAAAATGTGACCGTGAGACACGTTACAGGAAAAGTGAGAAACGTTACTTGTGCGAATTTTGTTCTTCATATAATTACAAAATCATCTCTTATGAGGGTTACAGTAATTGTATCACAAAACAGTGCATATCATGTACTAATGTGAAACACATGATGAATTAACCAAAACATGATTCTTGTAAAGCAGGGTTGGGGGTGATGCAGCAGAAAAGAACAATGTAATTTTGAATATTTTGAACATACATTACCTTATAACATGTAGGTAACTCTACAGCCAGTAACTGATGTGAAAGTTACATGATAAGCTTCCCTGTATATCTCACCAGTGATATAAACAACACAAAATTGATTGAGGAAGGGAAGTTCACCCCTTTGAATGTGTGTGTCATTCTTGACACATGAGGAGTTGGCAATACCTGCACAACCATATCCTCTGAGATCTCGTCTCTGTCCGGGTTGTCAGGAAAATGAAACCGGCTATCACCCATTCTGTCAGTGCCTCTCTTTCTTAAAATAATTAACTTCAAACATGCCTAGCTGGGGAACTGATTCTACCACTGCAACATAATGCTTCAACAACTTCTTGGTAGTGTAATGAACTAGTACATAGTTACCTGGGGATGGTTTTTGTGTTGCCTCAATATCAGCAGTACTCTGTGACTCAGGCTGTGACATGAATGATTCTAACATTTCTGCAAGAGATGGTGTAACATCCTGGTCACTGCTAGTACTGGAGTCAGATTGTGAGTCATAGCCAGTCTCCTGAAGATAGCACTGCTTAAAAGGTGATTGTCTGCAGTCAAATGATACAATGATACTTTATAGTGGCCAAGAGGTTTTACTGACCTGCACTGCTGAATGAATTTTGCTGCTTTATAGTTTTTCCAGATCTCTACATAGCTATTTTGACTTCTCAGTGTTTATATATTCAGTAGACACATACATTAGTTCAGTTTTATCTGTTATTTGTTCAGCTTCCTCATAAAATTCTACAGCAGACCTTACTGTACAGTGACCTTGCAAAACTTGCCTGTAGACATTCTATTTTAGTAAAGCCCCAATCCCATCATGAGGGCTGCTGCCATGATAACTTTCTTGAAAGTTCCATTCAGCAGTGCAGTTGTGGATGTCTTTGTAATAGGTCAGAGCTGCCATTGAATACCTATTCCTGAAGTGGGCTGCTGGCCCATCAGTCCACAATGATACATGTGGAAAATGAATACCAGGTACCAAGTACCAGGCAAAATCAATTTACTGTCTGGAAAGAATAAAAACTTAAAGGTAACATACTAAATTACAAACACGAGTTTTATCATTGAACTTTAGTGCAGCTACTTTGATTTTTTGTTCAAAGGTGTGCGTGAAAAACGTTACATCATTTTCCGGTAATGTTCCTCACGGTGGGCATGTAAAGTGTGTGACTGACCATATGGCTTACCAGGGTTTGTTTCAAAGCATCCCAATGTTACAATATTAAGGCCTTGGGATGCCTATTTATAATATAAAGTTATGTTGGTATTCTCCAGTTTGTTAGCTGTGTATGGGAAAAATGGGGAAAAACATGAGACACGTTACTACTGAAATATTTCCATTTAAAGGCCATTCTACATTCTGACCACAACATGTATGTAAACAACTGTAGTGTCAATCACAACTCAAATAGATGCATTTTCAATAAAACAGTATGTCAGCATACCAAACAATAACATACTCTGGTCAATGATGTTATGAAAATTGATAATTTCAGCACTGATTTTTCTTCGGCGACATAATGTGACAATTTTTTATGCAGCTCCCTTAGGCAACAGTTTAGGCTCTTTTTCTCTTCAGATTCATAAAATTCAATGATTGAGCTGTAAAATGATGTATAATTTATATGCTTTTAAGCAATTCTGATTTTGACACAAAAGGTTGACATCTTCGTGGAATGACCCAAGAGGATATGAAGATACAGGCTGAAAACACCCTCAGATGTTAGATAATCTCTCAAAAGTGTGCAAGGGAGTGGAATCTTGGGCACCACAACATGGAATGTTTGATGGTTTCTTCAACTTAAGAGACACCATTGGCACCAAGGGTGCTCTATCATACCCAAGTGGTACAGGTGACTTGCAAGGCCTGTGTGGCCCAACTGCATGCAGCATGAATATCCCGATAGGGATGGTGTACCCAAGGGTGCGCAGATGATTCAGTGCGAAAATGCACCAGATGGAGACAGGGAGGTCGGCCACAAGGTTTGCATTCCAATACGACATGCAGGCGCCTCATGAGAGGTTTGGGAATGTAGCAGTATCAAGTGCCACAGATACCAATGTTTTGGAGATCACTATCTGCCTTGCTGCTGCATCTGCAGTTTCATTGCCACAGATGCCTCCTGCAAGTGAGGGGATCCATTGAAGGCAAAAGTGCCAGCGAGGAGAGGCAAGGAGAAGGAGGTACTCAAAATTAGCAAGGACGAGCCTGACATGAGTTACCGGGTGATCTGAGAGGAGGAGTGTATGCGAAGACTGTGAGGGTAAAATCATCAGTTGGGGGTGGAGGAAGGTCTGTACAAATTCAAGGGCCTGGTGGATGGCTGGGAGTTTTGTGCCAGGACATCATACTGCCCACTGAAAGAACAAGTTTGGCATAAGGAAAGGTTCTCCAAGTAGGCCACAGAGGCAAAGGAAAATGGGGGGAAGTGAGGCCCATCCATGTACATTCTGAAGGGGTCATTATGAAAAGAGGAGTCCCTGCTAAGGAAGACCTGCCATGCAAAGACAGCATCAGCAAACCTCAGGAATGGCACCAATGTCACGTGCTGAGACTACATGGTGCTGTTTCGGCTCCTTATTATTCGAATACTAACTTTACCTTACCTAACCTAATATTTTTTTTACACTTCTACCTAATTACTACATTAATATAAGCTACTTGGGCTGCTGTTCTACTAAACACCATCCTAGATCACAGGGAAGCATATTAAAGTAGTAATAAGGTTAAAAAAAAAAAAAAACACTGGGTTATGTTTGGTTAGGTAAAAATGGGCAAAAACAGCACCATGTAATCTAAGCACAGGTGCAATCTCAGCATGTGACACAGGGACATAGCACGGGATAATCTCAGATAAATCTACCCAAGGGCGGACAAGGGCCATTGGGGCAGGCGGGGGGAGGTCCAGAGATTGGGTGTGGAAGGCCTGGATGCTGCACAGAATAAAGGGCAACAGCATTCGTGGCCAGTCTGGGGGCGCAGTAGGAGGAGACCGGGTGACTGGCAGAAATCTCATTTCCCTTCCTATTCCCCTTAAAGGTAGGGTTGCCATATGTCTGGATTTTCCCATATATGTCCTGCATTTAGGTGTCAAAATCTTCGTACGTGAGAAATTTTAAAAATACCATACTCCAAAAGTCTGGAATTTCAGCTTCCATCACTTTTTCTTGAAAAATTTAACATACCGTACCATTAAACTCTTTAATGACGAGAGAGAAAGAGAGAAAGAGCTTAGTTGTTTTCATCAGCTGGTAAGTGTTGCCAACTTGGTTGGTTTAGTGCTTGCAGCTACCTAAATTGTCCTGCCTTTTCCTCTTGTTCTGCCATGAACTTTTTTTTTTTTTTCCCACTCTTAGTGCTGTTATAGCCATAAATTAAATGGTAACTGCACACAATTATTGACTTAGTTTTCATTTTTACACTGTAGCATTTGTTGTTATGATCTTATCCTGCATCTAGCACTTTAGCATTTTTCAGTCATAAACTATAATAGCATATTCTGTACAGTAATCTCTCTACTATCCACTGTAATACTGTAGTGCCAAAGGCATGACCAGAAAGTGGACTTGTCTGGATAGTGGCCCTGAAGCTCCAGCACCAGTCATTCCTGACCCTAACCTAACCTAACCTAAATCAGAAAACCACCTACCTACCTCCCTACTGGACAGGCACAACACTTATTTAAGACCTCATTGACATAAATAATGGACACAAAGCATGAA
>JAGKTI010002095.1:32991-47660 GCA_018397915.1 Birgus latro
CCTGTACTGTTGTTTGCAGATGATACTGTGTTGTTGAGTGAAGACGAAGGGGAGCTGCAAGGCTTGGTAGATGAGTTTGGGAGAGTGTGTAAGAAACGGAATCTAAAGGTGAATGTGGGGAAGAGTAAAGTGATGGTCTTCGAGAGAAGTGAAGCCAGTGAGTGTACAGTGAGATTGGATGGGAAGGAAATGGAGAATGTGAGTGAATTTAAGTACTTGGGCAGTGTGATGAGTAAGGATGGTAGTCTGGAGGGTGAAGTGCTCGAAAGGGTACAGCAGGGAAGGAAGGTTGCTGGTTCGTTGAAAGCAGTGATAAGAAACAGGGAGGTGAGCATGGAAGTGAAAAAGTTGTTACATGACAGTATTGTGATACCAACTCTGACATATGGAAGTGAAGCTTGGACCCTGTTGGAAGGACAGAAGTCAAGAGTGAGAGCAGTGGAAATGAGTTATTTGAGAGGAGCATGTGGAGTCACATGGAGAGACAGACTAACAAATGAGGAAGTGAAGGAGCGTTGTGGTGTGGTTGAGGACGTGATGGGAAGCGTTAGGAGAAACACGTTAAGGTGGTGTGGGCATGTGGAGAGGATGGAGAGTGAAAGATTGACGAGGAGAGTGTATGTGAGTGAGGTGGAGGGGGCGAGAGGGAGGGGGAGGCCGAGGATGAGATGGAGGGATGGAGTGGAGAGGTATATGAGAGAGGGGGGTGTGAGTTGGGAGCGTGGTAGTGAAATGGCAGGGGACAGAGTGACATGGAGGCGATTTGTTTGTGGCCACCCCGTTCGGGATTGAGGCGTCTGGCAATAGATAGATAGATAGATCAGTATGAGGAACAGAAGTGGCCCCAATACTGAGCCCTGCGGTACTCCGCTAACTACTGGTCTTTCTGTGGATGATGCTCCATTTGTTTTGACAGTCTGGCTTCTGGAGGGCAAGAAGTCATGCAGCCAGATGCCAAGATTACCAGAGATTTCCAGGGTTCTCAGCTTGTGGAGGAGTATTCCATGGTCAACCTTGTTAAAGGCCTTGGCAAAATCAAAGAATACCACATCCATATTGTTGCCAGCTGCCAGTTGGTTTAGTAGGTGATCGTGATGTTGTAATAGCTGTGAGAGGCATGACCTCCCTTTAGGAAAACCATGTTGACTTTCGTTCATTAGTTTTTGGTCCTCTAGGTAATCAACAATATGATTCCTGCAATCTTTTCAAATATTTTGATTATGTGGGATGTTAGGCCACTGGACGATAGTTTTTGGAAAGACCTCTTTCTCTCCCTTTGTTTATTGGTGTTATTGTGGCTCTTTTTAGTTCTTTGGGTATTTTCCCTGTGTCCAGCGATCTGCGCCAGAAAAGGCATAAGGGTCGTGCAAGGGCGCCTTTACATTTCTTCAGTAAAACAGCTTGGACTCCATCCAGACCTGGTGCTGAACTTGTTTACATCCTCCTCACTGAAGCTAATGTCAGTCAGGGTATGCTGCTCTTGTCTGGCTAGGTCAGTCCTGAAGAAAAGTTGTGGGTCATGGATGATCTTTGTGTTGTCCAATTTACTGTAGACTGCTTGATACTGATTAGCAAGAATGTGGCATATTTCACGTGGGTCCATTACCAGGTCACCTTTTGACAGCTGTGGCCCAATTTGAGATTTAGTTCTGGAGTATCTTTTTGTATATGAGAAGAAATACTTGGGATTACTCTTGATTTTTGTCACAGCCTTGGTTTCTTCCCTCCTTCGTTGATCATCATAAGAGTCTTTAAGTTTTCTCTCAGCTTCTGTGATTTTTAGTTCTAGTTTTGCTTTTCTTTGGGCATTGGTTGAGTTGTTTTTGTACAGATGCCCTTTTTCTCATTAGTATTTTTCTGGTCCGTGGTATGGCTTTGGTTCTAGATGGTTCAGAAGTCTTTTCTGGTGGTATCTATTTCTTGCATACTTGGAGAAGCATAGATAGAAATGTCTCTAGTGTATCGTCAACATCTTTGTTTTCCAGGGCCATGTCCCAATTTAGCTGCAACAGGTTTTCGTTGACTTTATCCCATTCAATATTGTCGTGAAAGAAGTTTAGGGCACCTAGGTCTTGAGTATTTATTTTTGTGTCAGTTAGATATTTTCCTTCTTTTCTGCAGTGTGTTCTTATTTTGATGAGATTGTGGTCTGACCAGATAGTTTTTTCTAACTGGTAGCCATGTATTAGTTGGTTATTTGTGTAAACTAGATCCAATATATTTTTACCTCTTGTGGGTTTCTCTATGACTTGGGAGAGGAAGTATTTGTCTATAAGGTTTATTAGATCATTAGCTTGTTCTTGTTCATTATGTGTGCCCCCTGTTATTTTTCTTGATGGCCACTGTATAACGGAGATGTTTAAGTCTATTATGATAAATTCTGGTACTGGTGCCGAGAGGGAACCAAGTGCCATTTCTACTGCTCTAGTTGCAATCTGGAAGTTTTCCTTGGTGTAGTTTGGAGGACAGTATACATTGACCAAGACTATAGCTATTCCCTTGATATAAATAATATCTACTTCGACCTGCCCATTTGAAAATGAGAGTAAGGTATCAGTAGTTATAGCCAGATCATTTCTTACATAAGTTATGACACATCCATGACTTCGCCCAAACCTCTCAGTTCTAAATAGGGTGTAATTTTCTAATTGTATCTCAGCATCATATATTTCTTTAGAGAGGTGTGACTCTGTGACTCTGTTAAGGCAATAAAAGCGTATTTTTCCTCGTTGGATAGTTCTGAGAGGAATGGTACCTTGCTTTGGTTACACTTTGGGTACAAGCCTCAAATATTGCCTAACAGGACACTTTCTAGTGCACTTTGACAGCACTTAGCCAGGGAAACATCTGGATCTGGGGATTCTTGGGTAGACAGGACTGAGGTTGGCTTTGGACTTGAGTTGGCCGATTTGCTGGTTATCATCAAGTAAAATAAATTTAATTTCTGACAAAAATGACATAAAAGTGTCTTAAAATTGTCCAAAATACTGCAAAAAAAAAAAAAATCAAAACATCACAAATCCCGATTGCCAGAAAGTAAAAATTTACCGGGGGAACTTTGTGCATACGACACCGGGTTCAAGTTCAGATGAACCTGGAGCCACAACAGACCAAAGGATAATCGGTGGCCCTGGCAAAGGTATTCAGCCTGTGAAGCTATGTACCCGTTCAACACGGTTATACAGCCAACACTTTGATCAGCCCAACATTAATGGTAAAAATTCAAACCTCAAATCATGGTACGATTAGATACAGGGTAAATTTCAATGACCATGAACACCAGATGTCTGGTGTCCACTGCTAACGTAGTTATAAATGCTGCCTTTATTCTGCAAGGACACAAGGTTATCTCACCTTTGACTGTAATCAAATTTTCTTTTTCATCAGCTAGACTAGCTTCTGGAATTGCAACTGCTTCCCCTTCTGTCATGATCTCCCAAGCAGTCATGGCCGTCACAACACGCGTACGACTTAATGTATAATTTGCACGAAGAATTTTCATAATGTATTTTTCTTGTCTGTACATTCATACGCTTCAAAATAAATTATTCACTACGCCTTCATTAGATCAATCCATAAATAGCTACTCTTACTGAACTACCATGTTATTATTATTATTATTATTTTAGTTCATGTACTATTCAGCATCCTATCTAGACCAAGAGAGAAAACAGTTTCTCAGAACATTCTTGAAGACTTGCTATGCCCATTAACGTTGCACAGATATAGTTGTGCTCTTAACATACAGTTAACATTGAGCCACGTACATCGCCGACTTGGTAATGTTTTAAAGTTTTTCCATCTGGAGCACAAAAATATCAATAAAACAGTTTATAAAACTATCCCAGAAACATCCCATAATGTGCATGGTCCAAACACTGATCTATAGTATTGAGTGGCTTTCTCATGGGTAGCATCACGTAGTTTGTGTAACCGCCGCCAGGGGCCTAGGGCGGCGCTGATGTTGTTTATCTACACCACCGACGCCCACGCCTTTTAAAATCAGCCGGTGAAATCGGAAAATATAGTGTCATGGCCCACTGCTTAGCTTAGGTAAGCAACAGCGGAACAGAAACAGCAAACTAAAAACAGTGAATCCAATGGCATTACCATTGTGGAGACGACGAGTGCAGGGGTTTCAACATGGCGGCCAAGGCTTCACGCTCGCTGCGGAGATGGCCACTCCATATTATAGAGCTCTGTGAGTCCAAACTGTAGCTCTTGCCTTGACCGTAAAACTTTGAAGCATGCAAAAAAACTTGCACAAAAATAACAAAAGAAGACTTCTTACAAAATCTCCAAAGCTAATGAGAATGTAGGTCAGTGAAGATTATTTATTCAAAGGTAACGTTTTAATAGAGGAAGGGGCCTCAGATTTTCTTCCTTTCCTGTAGCTCAAGAAACCATTTACTACGCAGGGTGGTAACTGAAATGCCCAAACGGTTGAGCGACCCCGATTCCACAACCCCAGAGGGACGACATGAGGAGGTGACGCCAACCCTAGAAGGGAACCTCGGACGGGTGCACAGGTGCTCCGAGCCACACTGCCCTACATCACCTATGGCTCGATGTCCCTCTTACTCTCATCCAAACCCCCGGGATTTTTTTTTTTAATATGCAAAGAAAAAGAAACCAAAGGCCATGCATGGGCCCGCAAACTACTCCCTCCAAGAACAAACAAAAACAATACAAGAGAGCCAAATTCAAGATCCGTTCATTTCGAGATGCCTGGACACACTGCGTTATAGACTGCAGATCATAGGAAGTAGGAAATACAGACAGAGGGAGACAGTTCCAGAGTTGACCAGTTGCATAAATGAAGGACTGGGAGTAACGGTTAACTCTTGCATTAGAGAGTTGGACAGAAAAGGGATGAGAGGTTGCTTGACGGGTACTACGTGCCCGTCGTAGAGGTGGAGGGATGCAAGCAGACAGTTCAGAGGAAGAGTGGCCACTGAAGTAGCAATAGAAAAGTGATGAAGATGCAACAGTGCGGCGAAGAGACAGAGGTTGAAGGGAGCTAGTAAGAGGAGGAGAGTTAATGAGACGAAAAGCCTTTGACTCCACCCTACTGAGAAGAGCTGCATGTGGGGAGCCTCCCAACACATGAGAGCTGTACTGCAAACAGGGCCGAATAAAACCCTTGTATAAAGTCAACATCTGTGTAGGGGTAAAGAAAGTTCGGAGTTGGCTTAGCACACTTAATCTCTTAGAAGCAGATTTCATAAGAGATGCAATATGTAATGTGTTCTTTCCAAGATAAATCCCGAGTGAATGAAACCCCAAGCATGTGTAGGAACGAGCTGGACATTATTAAACATCAGCGGGTACTCCTGTGGAAGGTTTTGACAGGTTGATAGCTGTTAGAACTGAGTCTTTGATGCATTAAAAATAACAAAATTATTTTTACCTTAGTCAGAGATACGAGCCAAGTCAGACATTAAGTGTGCCATAGCCTCATCCCTTGTTTGTTGAAGTAACTGCTGAATGGGCGTTGCAGGAACCGAATGGAAAGGTGAAGGGTGGAATCATCAGCGTACGAGTGGATAGGGTTAGATGTACAGCTCGGAAGATCATTGATGAATAAAAGGAAGAGAGTTGGTGATAGGACAGAGCCCTGAGGAACACCACTATTGATAGATCTAGGAGAAGAACGGTGGCTGTCTACAAAAGCGGCTATAGAATGACCAGAAAGGAAGCTAGAGATGAAGGCACAGATAGAAGGATAGAAACCGTAAGAGGGCAGTTTAGAAAGTAAAGATTTATGCCAGACTCGATCGAAAGCCTTTGAGATGTCAAGCGCAATGGCAAAGCTTTTGCCAAAGTCCCGAAAGGAGGATGACCAGGAGTCTGAAAGGTGGGTGAGAAGATCGCCAGTGGAGCGTCCCTGATGGAACCCATACTGAGGATCAGAAAGAAGGTTGTGATAGGAAAGATGCTTTTAAATTTTTCTGTTAAGAATAGACTCGAATACTTTTGAAACACAGGATGTTAAAGCAATTGGATGATAGTTAGAGGGTCGGGAATGGTCACCCTTCTTTGGGACTGGCTGAATGAGAGCAAACTTCCAGCAAGAAGGAAAGGTACAAGTTGAGAGACAAAGGCGAAAGAGTTTACCTAGGCAGGGTGTAAGCACAGAAGCACAGTTCTTGAGGACAACAGAAGGGACCCCATCAGGACCATAAGCCTTGTTAGTATTGAGGCCAGTGATGGCTGAATATACATCAGCTGAAGAAATTTTAATGTCAGCCATGAGGAAGTCAGAGGGGGGAAGTGACGGAGGAACAGCACCTGAATCGTCTAAGGTGGAATTGGAGCAGAAAGTCTGAGCGAAGACATCAGCTTTATCAGTAGAAGAAATAGCTACAGAGCCATCAGAGTAGAAAAGAGGAGGGAAGGATGATGAGGTAAAGTTGTTAGAAAGGTTTTTGGCAAGGTGCCAGAAGGAGCGTGAAGAATTTGAGTTGGAGAGTTGGTAACATTTAGTGCGGATGAAATTATTTTTAGCAGAGCGAAGAACAGACTTAGCACGATTCCGGGCAGAAACATAAGAAAGATGTGATTCAGGGGTGGGTTGGCTCAGGTACCTTTTGTAGGCCCTCTCCTTGTTGCGGACAGCATTAGAACAAGCGTGATTAAACCAAGGCTTTCTTGCGGACAAAGGATATGAGAAAGGAATGTATGCTTCCATGCCCGAGAGAATAACCTCTGTAATGCGTAAGGCACACGCAGATGCCTCCCGGCCATGGAAGCAATAATCATTCCAGGGAAAATCAAAGAAGTACTGCCTGAGGACCTCCCAATCCGCATCTCCAAAGTGCCACAGACGACGTTTGTTTGGAGGGTCCCCAAGCTGCACGGGAGCAATAAGACAGATTAAAATAATAAGGCTGTGATCGGAGGAGCCCAACGGAGAGAAAAGATTAACAGTGTAAGCAGAAGTATTAGTTGTAATGAAGAGGTCAAGTATGTTGTAGCTCTCTCCAAGGCGATCAGGGATATGGGTAGGGTGCTGTACAAGCTGCTTTAGGTCATTAAGGATAGAAAAGGTGTGTGGGCTTGTTCACCAGGTGGATCAGTGAAAGGAGAGGAGAGCCAAAGGTGGTGGTGAGCATTGAAATCTCCAAGAATGGAGATTTCAGAAAAAGGAGAAATGGGTAGAATTTGTTCCATCGTGGAAGTAAGATAGTTGAAGAAATTTTGATAGTCAGTAGAATAGGGTGATAAGTAAACAGCACAGATATATTTAGTCAGAGAATGACAGGACAGTCGAAGCCAGACTCGGGGTGGGACTGGTCCTCAAGCATTCCCAGGTAGGCCCTCGGCTACGAAGTCCACCGGACCTGAAACAGAAAAGAGGGAGAGAGGCAACCAGCCCTCATAGAGCTACTATGCCCCAAGAAAACAGTGGTGCAGTAGAGGCAACCAGCCCTACTGTAGGAGGAGGGTCCACCAGACCTCCTTCTTACACTATCCATCGTAGGGAGCAGGTGTTTTGACACGTCCACCAGACGACCCTCACCTGCCCTCCTGAGGAGGGTAGTGCGGCCCAAGTAGTCCACCGGACCTACAGGGGGGGAGACCACCGGTCGCCCCCCAGCTGCAACTTTCCCCCACCAGCAGGAAAGCAGTAGAGTCCACCGGATCTACTGCACGAGCCCAGAAGACCGTCGGACTTCCTCCTCCTGGTGTCCCTGGGACGAGTGGTCCCCCGACAGAGTCCTCCAGACCTGTCAGACCGAAGGAGAGTTCACCGGACCTCCTTCACCCACTCGCTCGGAAGGGAGCCTGGGTAGAGTCCTCCGGACCTGCCAGGCGGGAGGAGAGTCCACCGGACCTCCTTCCTCTGCCCCAGCATGGAGTTCTGGTGGCATCCCTCGGACCCGCCAAGTCGAGGGAAAGACCACTGGTCCTCCCTCCTCCACTCGCCTGGAGGCTCCCTGCGAGGGTGTTGTCTCTGGCTCTGCCTGCCCCTCCAGAGGCAAAGCAAGACGCTCCTCTTGCTCCCCCTCCTCCGGGACAGATGGAGACTGCTCCCCGGCAGACCAACTGATGAAGAGTGTTTGGAGTGGACTGGTGGAGAGCCTGGGTATCCTGTCCCTACAGCCCAGCCCCTGACACCTCCAGCAGCTGATGGGCCCCTCCAGGGCGAGCAGCCACAGACTACCCCTGACGGCCTTCCCCTCCCAACGAGACAGCAGCCCCAGGACTTCGAGGGCTGCTCCCCGGGTGACCCCAGGCCTGGACAAGCCTGGTCCCTCCTCCCAGACTCCTCCTACGGCCAAGGGCAGGCGCCGAGCAGCCCTCTTCAGCCCCAGTCCCGAGGGCCCCTCACACCCCGATGGCCCCTGACAGTAAAGGGCCACCCCACACGCTGCCCTCCAGCCTATACCAGACTCCGGACTTCGTTGTGAGAGGCCCGCGCCCTTACCTGGAGCGCACCCCTGACAGCCCACCCCCTACATCGGGCCGCTACCTGGACCTACCTGTGTCGTGACCTCAGTAGGCTGCAGTGTTATAACCAACAACCGTGCCCTCCCATAGTGATACAGACCCCGACAGTGTATTCCCCTTACCAGAGTGTCATGACCCCTGTGTAATATCAATACTCTCCCCGTGTGAAACTCAGAAACTCGTGACCCAATATAAACTCAGTGAGCATACAGGAGACACCTTCCCCTGTGCTACCATATAAACCCCTCTGTATTGTTACTGTGATCCACATATAAACTATACAAGTGTTGATTCCCCATTTATGTGTAATATCTGTGTTCAGTAATAACGTCACGACCCGTGTAATATCTCTGTCAACACACAGTGTCATAACCTGTATAATATTCCACCTGGGAGACATAGTGTTGTACATGTGCCCAGTAATAACGTCAAGACCCCTGTGTAATATATCTGTCCACATAATGTCACAACCTGTGTAATATTCCACCTGAGAGACACAGTGTTATACCGTACGTGCTCTGTGAATATAAATGTTCCACATATTGAGTTGGTCTATGCGCATGTAGTGTTGAAAGCACTGTATTTAACTGTAAGGTAATATACGTGTAATACTGGTTAGCCTTTGTTCTAGCCCTATCCCTTGTATGCATGCTCTAGCCCGGTCCTGAACAAAAGAACCCAAGCACATGCCCGTAGCCTAGCCCAAGAAGTTCGACTACGAATACGCTGCATAAAAGTAACCATATAATCAAATGATGCCAGGCGGCTTAGTAGGTTAGGATGCTCCATCTGGGGGAGAAGGGTTGGGGCCTATTGATCGAGCAATGCCACAAAGTGATATAGTGAGGCTGGTCAATGTTCCCTTAAATGTCTGAACTACGCTTCTGTTTAGGCTGTAGGTGCTATATGGAGCAATTTTGCTAGTAGTAAGTGGTTGTGAGGATATTAACTTGCCAATCAATGGAGTGACAAGCCCAATGGTTCCCTGTAAATCAAGAAACCATTTACAACGCCGGGTGGTGACCATGTAACCAACCCATACTTGTTCCCTACGTGTCAACAAGTGGGTTGGTGGAGAGTTAGTGCCCCCCTCCCCGTAAAACAACTAACTTAAAGACAAACGGCCACCCCTTACGGGATAATGGCATCTGGCAATAGATAGAAGTGGTGCTAGAAAGCCTCTTAAACTGATGAAAATGTGAGTCTTAGACACCTTCCTCCCGTAATTAGTGTGCACACTCTCGATCTTTTTCTTAACTTTCCTGCACAACAAATCTGATCCTTACAAATGACAAAATGGGGTTGATGAGGATGATGAACACTGAGCTTTACACAGCTCAGTGATGATGAATCACTGTATCTACATTTCATACGGTTATACACATAACGAACAAGGAACTGGGCACAAAAATAAAATCCCAGCGACAAAATGCTAGAGTCCCACAAGAACAGCTGAAATACGCACCCACGGATGATGATGAGATTCGCCACACGGGTGTGGCACGGGCTCAGGGTGGAAAGCCCGTCGGAAACACCCACGGAGGAGAGGCCCCACCAATGACGAGACCCCCACCCTACAAGGAGGCAACGGGGAGGTAAACTGACACTCCGAGCCACACCGGCCCACGTCCCCCGCTACCATATGCCCCTCTTCTGCTCGGCCAGACCAACAAGAAGTGAATCGCCCAGGCAGGTTACTCTCCTGCCAGGACAGTACACTGCACTGGTATATATTTGTCCGGGGGATGCAGAGGACGCCCCCTTGTTTACTTACTGCCACCCTCTGACGGGCTCTCCACCCCGAGCCCGTGCCACACCAGTGTGACGAATCTTTAAAAAAAAAAAAAAAAAGTACTCGCCAGACTCTGGGTGGGACTTGTTTGAATACAGTCCCATGTAGGCCCTCGGCAACGTCCACCAGACTTCCCAGTCCTACAGACCCCAAAGGGAGCAGCAGCACAGTAACATTCACTGGACTTACTGCAGAGGGAGCATCCACCGGCTGCGACTTTCCCCTGGCAACAGGGCCTGGTAGCATCCACCAGACCTATAGGAGCGAGAATGTCCACCGGACTTTTCCACCCTGCTGCCCCTGGGACGAGTGGTGCCCCAGTAATGTCAACCGGACTTACCGGGCGTGAGGAACGTCCATCAGATTTCCTGCTCCCACTCCCCCATCTGAGAGCCTTGGCAACGTCCACCAGACTTGCCAGGCGGAAGGAGCATCCACCAGATCTCCTTCCACTGCCCCGGAGTGGAGTTCCAGCAATGTCCACCGGACATAAGTAGAGGGAGCAACCACCAGTTCTCCCTCCTCCACTACCCTGGAGGCTCTCGCCGGGAGACACGTCCCTGGCTCTGTCCGCCCCTCCAGAAGCTGAGCCATACCACCCGGGGCGGAGATTGCTCCCCTACAGAGTTGCTGCTGCGGGACATCTGGAGCGGACCTGTTGTGAGCCTGGGTGTCCTGTCATTGCAGCCGTCCCCTCGACGCCCCCAGACGCTGACAGACTCCCTGGGACAGAACGGCCACAGGTGGACCCTGACGGCCTCCCCAACCCGATAAGACCACAGCCCCCAGCCATCAAGGGGCTACTCACCAACCCCAGGCCAGAAGCAGTCCGGACCCTCCTGCAGGACTCCTACTACCTCCAAGGGCAGGCGCCTAGCCCTGTTTGGCCCCAGTCCTGAGGGCCACCCCACCCCTAAGGGCCCCACCAAGAAAGTCTCGAGAGGACTACCAACCACACCTCCCTGCAGCCCACATCAGACGACCCACTACACAGCCCGGGAGCACACCCCTGACGGCTCACCTCCCACACCTGGCCGCCACCTGAAACCCCCGGTGGTTCTATCTATCTATCTGTCTATTGCCAGACGCCTCAATCCCGCACGGGGTGGCCACAAACAAATCGCCTCCGTCACTCTGTCCCCTGCCATTTCACTACAACGCTCCCATCTCACCTCCCCCTCTCTCAAATACCTCTCCACTCCATCCCTCCATCTCATCTTCGGCCTCCGCCTCCCTCTCGCCCCCTCCACCTCACTCACATACACTCTCCTCGTCAGTCTTTCACTCTTCATCCCCAGTGGTTACTTGTGCTATATTGTGTGTTGCCCTTGTATGGACATTAAGTGTTTGTATAGTGCCACATATTTTGTGTAATATTGTATGTCGAGCGATGGTATTATACGTGAAAGGTTGGTTTAGCCGAGTTTTTATGTCCTGTTCCTCTAGTTGTATGCACTAGACCCGGTCTAGAAAAGAACCCCGAGTCGCTCGTGACGAAGGGACAAGGAGTTGACCCTTGAACACACAGCATGACAAGTACAGGTATTCTACTTCCCCTGTACCCAGGGGATCTCCTTCTCATATGTGTTTTGTTCTTCCTTTGAAACAAAACCTTAAGTTGACGAGGATAAATTAATGAATCCAAGACAGTGATGCTCATACAACCCGCGCAATTACCAGAGCCCTTTGTAGAAAGCCTCGATTTCATGCAGCCCTCGCCATAACTGGGCCCCTCTCGCTAGCAATGGATGGTTGTGGCGCCGGCCGATAGATGGAACCACCATTACACACACCCGCCCGAGAGTGGCAAACATCCACGCGAAGCGGTACGTAATTTAGAGCTTTATTAGCCACATTTACGCTTCTGGACGTTTATTTCTCCAGTAAGTTGTGAAATCAGAGTAACTGTGACATAAAATGGCTTTTGTTGGTTCAGTACTTTCCCAGCACATTGTTTACCCTCTAGGAAAATGACGTGTGGCCTTGGCTTTGACCCTTGTTGCTTTTTAAGTGTATTTTATACCTTTCTTTTGGATGTTGTGAATTGAATACCGAAATTTGTAGGGTACCGTTAAATAAAGTATGTAAACCATAGTTAGAGTGGATCCTGAAATTCTGTCAGGTAATGTGAAGCATGGTCTTTGTTATTGTGATGGAGGCCATGCTATATTTAAAGGTATGTTTCATGTAATGTTACAGAGTTATTTAGCATTTAGGTGGTAACGCAGAACACTGCAATTGAGAGTAGAAAAGTACGTGAAACTGCAGGAGTGTTCATGCGTAAACTTTAAGAATTATTTTTTCTCAGTAAATTGTAGTTATCATTGTGATAGCTTTATAAAGTTGCAGAAATTCATAATCACCAGTTTTACATGCAATCTGTGGCAAGTGGCCACCAGTCGTATCAGACTTTTGGGTTGAATGTGCTTCAGTCTGTCCCTAATCGTTCATTCCCACTAGTCTAACCTAATATGATGGAACAAAACTCAGCCCCTACTCAATAGTATATTCAGATGATGATGTGTATAGGGAATGGGGCTGGTGTGCCAGCAGGTATGGGCTGCCCTGCTTCTAAAAAGCAAATTCCTACCGAGCCATACTGTTAAATAGTAATGGGGTAGCCAACCAGGTGAGTTACCTAACACAGCTTAACCAAATTCAGCCAAACTTAGTTTAGCCTAATCTAACGAACCAGAATGATTTGAGAATGAGTGAGTTTTGGGTCCGAATCGACCCATCGTCCTTTGTTGGCTGCACTGAGCTCTATAGTATGAAGAGGCTTTGTCATGGGTAACACCACGTAGTTTGTGTAACTGCCGCCGGGGGCCCAGGGTGGCACTGATGTTTTTCTACACCACTGACGCCCACATCTTTTGAAATCAGCCGATGAATTCGGGAATATTGTGCCATGGCCCACTGCATAGCTTTTTGTGTGTGATTCTGGGCAAAGGCTTCAGGGCCTATTCCCAAGTCCCAGCAGTCCTCCTTGGGGCCCAGTAGTCCTATATCTCCACATGTCAGCACTTCGGTGCCAACACCCACCATCCATATTGAATACATGCTAGGGCTGTCTCATACAGGACTGGTGTACTGGTATTAGAGGGGGGTACTTTTTAGTGGTAAGTGGTGGCATCCATCATCCACTCACTTGATGTAGTGCTACCTACTTCTTCCTTACCCTTTATCATTCTTTTTCTGTGCCTGCCCACCTCTCTTCTTATTTCTCCCATCTTTCCTGTCACTTCTTATTGCTTTTCTTTCCTTTACAGGTGGCTTTACATTGAGTGACAAGCCAAATGGTTTCCTGTAAGCCAAGGAACCAGTTACAACGCTGGGTGTTAACCATACAACCAAACCACACGTGTTCCCTACATGTCAACAAGTGGGTTGGTGGAGGGTTAATGCCCCTCTCTGTAAAACAAATAATGGCCGCCCCTTACGGGTTTGTGGTATCTGGCAAAAGATAGATAGACAGACTTTCATGACAAGTCGGCGGGTCATCTGGTAGATCGGAAGAGTCTGCTTTTTAAGAAATTCAAATCCATAAACTGTTTCCTGCCCCAGCCAGGATTCGAACCTGGGTCCATTAGGACTGCAGGCCGCCTCACTCCTGATTCTGCCAACGCCTCCTCCAAATTATATAAGCAACAGCGAAACAGAAACAGCAAGCTAGGAACAGTGATCCAATTGCATTACCATTGTCGAGGTGACGTGTGCAGGTGTTCCAGTGTGGCGGCCAGCGTTACACGCTCACTGCGGAGGTAGCCTTTCCATATTATAGAGCTTGGTGGTTGGCTACCTCTGCTAAAGTCAACAAACTTAGCTTAGTGCTTTTGAGTAACATGCTGTTTTCACTGAAATGAATTATATAATCTTTAGTAACAAAACTGTTATCCCACAGAATCAGTCTATCTATCTGTAGTCAGATGCCATGATCTTGTAAAGGGTAGCCATATGTCTTTGAGTTAGTTGTTTTACGGCGAGGGGCACAAACCCTCCGCCAACCCACTTGTTGACACGTAGGAACACTTATGGGTTGGTTATATGGTTACCACCCAGCATTATAAATGGTTTCCAGGCTTACAGGAAACCATTAGGTTTGTCACTCATTGTAAAGCCATCTGAAAAGGAAAGAAGGGTAATAAAAAGTGACTGGAAAGCTGGGAGAAATAGGAAAAGGGAAGGGCAGACACGGAAAAAGAATGATAAAGGTGAAGGAAGAAGTAGGCAGCACTACATCAAGTGAGTGGATGATGGTTGCTAACAGAGGTCAGGCTAATAGGCCCAGCACACCTCCCCCACCTCCAAGATCACCTCCTAAGGCCTCGAAAAACCGCCGTAGAAGAGATTGGGAAACATACAAACACTCCAGGAGTGTTTATGGAAGACTATCTCCTGAGGCTTCTCGAGCTCTAACACACTA
>JAGKTI010002095.1:57985-71747 GCA_018397915.1 Birgus latro
TCCTTGAAGTTCTCACCTTTTGAACTGGTGTATGGAAGGTCGGTCCGTGGGCCACTTCAAGTCCTTCGAGAGTTATGGGACGATGAAGAACCCGACCCTGAAGTTAAGACCACCTACACCTATGTCCTTGATTTAGCTGACCGCCTCCAGTCGACATGCGAGTTAGCTAAGGAAGAATTGATCAAGGCGCGCGAAGTTCAGAAGGCTTATTATGATAAGAAAGCAAAGCTTCGGAAGTTTAGTCCAGGTGATAAATGCCTGGTGTTACTCCCCACTGCCCAGAACAAGTTATTGGCACAGTGGAAGGGTCCATACGATGTAGTAGAGCGCGTTTCAGACCTCAACTACATAATCCAGATGGGGAGTCTTCGGAAAAGATTCCACATTAATATGTTGAAGGCGTATTATGAGCCAAACTCTGAGGAAGCTGGTTTTCCTGTTCTAAGAGACAGTGACCAGCCATCAGAAGAAACTGGGGCAGTCGCGGTGATCCCAACCACGGACACTGACGACGGGCCCTTAACCGTTCAGTCCCGGCAGGAGGAGACTGTTGGAGATGTCTTACTTAACACGGACTTAGCATTAGATGACCAAAATGTCATAAGGTCACTGCTCTGTCGGTATGCTGGTGTCTTCTCTGACCAACCTAGACTCGCAAAGGTTGAGTGTCACAAGATTGAGTTGACCAGCAATACTCCTGTAAAAGTTAAGCCATACCCAATTCCCATGCGACTACTGGACGCAGTAGATAAGGAAATTGCCGACATGGAGGCTGCTGGTATCATTGAAAGGTCCTCATCTCCATACTGCAGTCCAATGGTAGTAGTCCGCAAGAAGGATGGAGAAGTAAGGATTTGTGGCGATTATAGGAGGCTAAACACAATTACTAAAGTGGATGCTGAGCCAATGGGTGACCATATTGCCATCTTCTCCAAGCTGGCAGGGTCACAATATTTCACAAAGCTCGATCTAGCGAAGGGATTNTTCCAGATTCCCCTTCATCCCGAGTGTTGTCAGTTCACCGCTTTTGCTACTCCTAGGGGGTTGTACCAGTACAAAGTCCTTCCATTTGGACTTACCAATTCCCCAGCAGTATTTAATCGAGCCATGAGACAAGTGCTCCATGGTATCGTAGGAGTAGAAATGTTTGTTGATGATGTCCTTGTCCACTCTGCCACGTTGGAGGAGCACCTCAGACTCTTGGAAATTGTCTTCTGTAGACTCCAGAGTTTCAACATGACTGTGAAACCTAGCAAGTGTAAGATTGCGCACAGTGAAGTGGAGTTCCTCAGACATATCGTTGGCAACAATTGCTGCAGGTGTCAGGGCGATAAGATCAGAAAAGTTAAGGAAGCGCCGAGACCCGCGACCAAGAAACAAGTCAGGGCATTCCTCGGCTTAGCGGGGTATTATAGAAGTTTTATCCCCAATTTTGCTCTCATTGCCCAGCCGTTGCACGAGACGCTTCGGAAGTATGCCCCAAATACCATTGAATGGGGAGAAGCGCAAGAGAGATCCTTTACCACCCTCAAGAACATGCTGTGTAAGGAGCCCATTTTACAGCTCCCTAATTCCAATAAACCTTTCGTACTGCGTACCGACGCCTCACAAGATGGAGTAGGTGCAGTACTGATGCAAGAATCGGAGGGTGGAATTTTCCCAGTGGCGTATCACAGCCGTAAACTAAAACCCGCTGAGAGGAATTATAGTACTGTGGAGAAGGAACTCTTGGCTGTGGTTGATGGTATTAAGAAATATTACTATTATTTGTACGGAGCACCATTTACCTTGGAAACTGATCATATGCCACTCACTAGTCTCAGCACAACTAGGACGGCTAATGCAAGGTTGACATGCTGGACACTGTATTTGCAGCAATTTAACTTCCATGTGAGGTACATCAAGGGAAGTGACAATGTGGGCGCAGACCTGATGTCTCGCCTTCTGAATGATGATTAATGTGGGTGTCTGTTGTACACTGGGTTCCCTAAGATGGTGCTGTTCTAAGAGATTTGAGCAATCCAAGAACTAGCTTGGTTCCCAGGCAGTACTATGCTGCTAAGACCTCACATCTCGCTTGTTGGCCCTATAGGACATAATATGTCTGGGGTCTGTACATACATATGTACTGTAGCTTATAAGTGCACCGTAGATTAAGGTAGGTTAAGGGGGAAGTCCGAGACCCTGCAGAGGCAATCTGAGGCTGAGTTTGAATTACCTTGTGGTGTGTCTCGAGCTGTGGGCCTTCCTGAGGATTGCCGGAGATTACACAGAAGCCATATGAATGTTCACACCCATGCAGGGTGTTAAAATGTGACCTGCCAAAGTTGCATAGGGATTCTCGACTACCTTTACTAATTATAAGTGTGCAGTCATGGTGAACCCAACCGAGGACACCGATGACAAACGGGCAGTCGAGGTGACAAGCCCTTTGTAATGATAAGTATAATTATAAGTGTGCAGTCACTGTGAACTCAACCAAGGACACCGAGGACAAACGGGCAGTCGAGGTGACGAGCCCTTTGTAATGATAAGTATAGCTATAAGTGTGCAGTCACAGTGAGCCCAACCGAGGACACTGATGACAGGCGGGTAGTCGTGGTGCGATCCCAGCCGAGGGCACCGACGACGAGCCCTTTATTAGGCGTAAGTGTAGGTTAGAAAAGGCAACTGTTAAGGAAATAATGGCGACATACGTACAAAATTTGCTGTTAACTGACTTTCAGCCAAAGAGTACTTTCTTTTGTGTGTGGATTGATTGCTGGGTGGATGAAATTGTAATATAGTGCAAATCCTTTTATTGACACTATTGATACTCCACCTTGACTCATCCCACAGGTACAGTCGTTGGGTGAAGAAGATGTCCAGGACCATTGATTGTTTGCTGCACGCTGGCACTTCATCTCCTCTGCCCTCGTCGCCTTTATTATTGCATTAACATGTATTATTATTATTGCTTACACGTAGGTACAGTTACACTACAACTGACACACCTACACCGTGTATCACATACACCACGCTACATAACAATTAGTTGTCAATGTAAATGTAGCGAATTTTCGCTCAGTTGACCTGAGTACAGGATTTTCCACTGTCGTCTCAGAGTTTTTCCCTTAAGCTTGCTTTCCTTAACGTAAATATGAGTTTTTTACGCTCACAGGCGACACTGTTTTCCTCCTGTAACAGGATAGTACACACACCACAGTGTGAATCTTGTGTGACTGAGCTAGGATGCATATATATATACTGTATATAATGTCAAATTTTACTCGAGTAAAATTTGAATTTTTTCAGGGGCGTAATGTCACGATTTTTTTTACATTGTAACGTTATGTTAAGTAGATCGTGACATCGACGATAAATTTTGAATTGTCGGCTCAGGCCTGAACTGTTACGCCCGTCGCGCCATCTCCCGCACTTGCCGCGCTAAGTATTCGAACCGGAGCTCAGTCTGTCTTTAGCCACGGAATGAGCGGGTTGTGCCCACACGAAAAGCTCGAGTGATCGTTTTTCTTAGCGATTTCAGATTTCAGCTTGTGTCGGCGTGTGTTCCCGAGCTCCCACCAATTCTTGGTGATCGACTACAGTACAGTCTCATCCATACCGATTAGTATTTTCCTGTTTTCCTAGGCTTAAGCTTTTTGAGATATTTAGCTGTTTGTCTGAGTGAGTGAGTGCATTCCCTTCCTTTGATTTGAATTGGAGTCTTGTAACGTAAATTTATTTGCTTGTATTTAATAAATTTACAGTTCGTTTTCTTGAGCTTTGTTAAATGTAACAGTCGTGTTTAATTTTCCCACTTATTAAATATAGTTTTGCTATTCCACGTTAGCACAACTCTTTGTATTAAATCACGACTGGTACTTAGGCCAGCTTTTGGCATTAATCCTTAAATCTGTTGTGCTAGCTAGGAGTTTGGCTCAGCCAAGATCCTGTTATCTTTATTATTAGCATTTTTGATTGTTAAGGGGAGAAACTAACTTTCTTAGAGGCCAACAGTACAATATTTCAGCCTAATAGAGCGTCTAGTCTCTGCTGCGTACCGTTGAGTAAGTCTATAAATTCTCGACTCCAGAGAATTGGCGAAGTGAGCCAGCAAAAAGTGAAATCGCTGCTCGATTTCACAAGTCTATTCTCTCTTAGTAAATGACTCGATAGTCATTCTTAGCACACATAGCTATACATTGTATACACGAGTTATACAATATCCTTATCCCTTTGAAATACTTAAATTTCCCCTGACATCTGGCGACCTCACGCCAGGATGAAAACATAAATTTCCCCTGACATATGGTACTGGAAAATAAGATAAAAATGATAAGACAATAAGTTTATTTGTTGAAAGAAAAAATAGGCTTCTGAAATACAAGCTATGTTTGGTGACATATTCCTTCAAAAATACAATCAATATAAGAAAATAATGGAATATTAGATCATCATAATGTTGATCATTAATTACACGAGTCATGTTTTTCGTTGAAACATGAAATGCAAAGGTGTGGTTGACCCTCACATTTGTTGCAATAGGTGGATACTCTCCTAGCCTTGTTTGTGGCCACCTTGTATCCCTCACACAGTGAGATTTTTTCATAGCATCCTCTGCATCGCTTCCTTGTGTTTTTCTTTGGTCCATCTGCTTCCTGTAAGGTATGTTCTTTTCTTGCACCCAATATATCAGAGGTCCTCTTCCCTGGTTTTGTAATTTGAGCATTTGTCACTGATATCCCTGCAATCACTTCCAGAGCCAGCTTCTTGTACCACTTCCTTGATTTTCGGAGTGGCGAGTAGTAGGAATTGAGTTGATCAGCAACATCAACACCTTTTTTTGCTTTATTGTACTCAATGACACTTTCAGGTTTTACAATCTCTTCTCCTTTTTATGTTTTTCTTTCCACTTGGAACTAAGTCATTACCTTGCTCAGGTACTGTTGATAGTGTCAAGACATCTCTCTTATCTTTCCACTTGTATAACTTCACACCTTGTCTGTTTTCTGCTGCTTTCATTTCTCCCACCTTCAACTTTGCTTTTACTGCTTCTTGGCACAAATATTTCCTACCTGCTCTAACAGTTCCACAAATGTATGTCTTCTTGACCAACAAGTACTCTGCCAGGGTGACTGAAGTGTAATAATTATCAGTGTAGATAGTGCATCCTATACCTAACATTTCATTACATAATTTTACCACACGTGATTCAGTTGCATTTAGGTCAGCAATCTTATCACTCGTCCCTACATGAACCTCTAGATTCCATGTATATCCCTCAGGTGTGCAAACTTTGTACACTTTCATTCCATATTTGTTAGCTTTCCCTGGAATGTACTGTTTGATGCCTAATCTCCCTCTAAATGGCACCATGCTCTCGTCAACAACAAGTTTGGAGCCAGGTTTGTACACAGCTTTAAAATTGTTAACAAGTAGCTCAATCAGTGATCTGACCTTGTACAATTTATCTTGAGAATTTGGATGACATGTGTTGTCTACAAAATGCAAAAATCTGTAGAGAAGCTCAAATCTTTCCCTTGACATTAGCTTTGGTACAAAGGGATCATCATATAACATACTTTTACACCAGTAGAGTTGAATTTCAGGCTTTACAACTAATCTCATGAAAATCACAGTGCCAAAAAAAATCTTTATCTCTTGTCTGTTGGTAGGTTTCCATGACACCAGTCGTGACCTACGTGTTACTGTTGCAGCATCAATTTCTTGTTGTGCATACCTATTGGTTTCTTGAACAATCATATCAATGATGTCATCAGATACAAAGAGACCATATACATCAATAGGCAGCACCTCAGTTTCGTTATCTGCGTTACTGATAGTGACACTCATTTCTTCCTTGCCAGTAAAGGCATGCATGTGTTGTTTTGAAGATACAGGCAACCATTCAAATTGTGTGCTGTTGTTTCCATTTCTTCCAGAGTTTGAATCATTTCCATTTGGTGCTTGAACTTGTTCATCCTACTCTTCATCTGTTTCAGAATCACTTTCTTCGGAGAGATCATCATCTGGATCATCTGAATTACTGACAAAAAAATCTGACTCATCTGAATCATCAGATGAAGTATGTGATTGTCCTCCGTAAAAGACAGCCGGGTTCATTTCTGTTGAGAGGGAAAAAAGACATTATTATCGGTTTTCCTATGCACAGTTTATCAAAATTTAAGTTATTGTATCAATACTAACTCAAATATACATAATAAAACTACACCAAATAGCGGAACATGAATATATCATCATATGCTATAACCCATGCCTGGCACACTGGTGTACCAGTACACGATAGAAGGGAAAAAAAATTACTGGTCCGCGATTCGGTATATATTTGTACCTTGGATTTTTACACTCTATACTACAGGCCACGCTCTCACAGTGATACATACCTCCTCTCTCTGCAAAAGTCCAACGGACACTGGAGTGGTCGTGTAATGAAGGTTACGCGGTGCGGGCAAGTGTGCTGAGTTGCCAAACGCGGTTAACGTGTTAAGGTAATAAGATTATGATCGGAGGAGCCCAACGGAGAGAAAAGATGAACAGTGTAAGCAGAAGGATTAGTTGTTAGGAAAAGGTCAGGTATGTTGGAACTCTCTCCAAGGCGGTCAGGGATACGGGTAGGGTGCTGTACAAGCTGCTCTAGGTCATTAAGGATAGAAAAGATGTAGGCTTGTTCACCAGGTGGATCAGTGAAAGGAGAGGAGAGCCAAAGGTGGTGGTGAACATTGAAATCTCCTAGAATGGAGATTTCAGAGAAAGGAGAAATGGATAGAATGTGTTCCATCGTAGAAGTAAGATAGTCAAAGAATTTTTGATAGTCAGTAGAATTAGGAGATAAGTAAACAGCACAGATATATTTAGTCAGAGAATGACAGGAAAGCCGAAGCCAGAGAGTAGAGAATTCGGAAGAATCAAGTTCAGGAACACGAGAGCTAGACATTGTTGCGTACACATACACAACAGCCACCTTTGGCTTTGAAACGAGACTAGAGAAAGTAGGAGGATACAGAAAAGGGTTTGCTGTCAGTTGCCTCAGACAGCTGAGCCTCAGTGAGAAAAAGAAGGTGAGGTTTAGAGGAGAAGAGGTGGTGCTCGACAACGTGAAAGTTAGAGGAAAGGCCGCAAATGTTACAGAAATGAAGAAGGAGTGAGTCAGACAGTGGTTCCAGGCAGCTCTTTGAGTCGTCACCGGGAGAGGGGCGGATGGTGGGGGCATTTATGGTCCCCCCCCCCGGGGACTCCGAGGCATGATTTTTGTGTGCCATTTTCGAAGATAATTTTGAAAAGGAAGTGAAGTGTGTAGCGTGTATGTAGTTTGGTGCTGACAGTTAGAGAAACTTGTATTGGAGAGCATGCTGGTCTACTCTCTGTGTAACTGAGACACTGAAAAAGTTCAGCAAAGGAGGATGGTCTGGAACAAGTCCTGAGGGCTGATGAAACGGGAGCTCCAGCTCTCCCTGTCATCAGCTATCCATCCTCCTTGGGAGTACTGCCCTGCTCGACTGGTGCTACAGTCTCCTCTCCTACTTTACACACATGCAAATCAATCACGAAATGTCACTGGTCACTGGTTAGAAAACTACAGGTCTCCTCAAAACCATTTCACTGGTACATCAGAAATATGAAAGTGGGTGCACCCTCAGTGGGTCCCATAAGGTTGGATAATGGAGTGTTATCATCCAACTGTACTCAGATGGCAGAAACTTTTGCTACACATTTCTGTACAGTTTACTCAACACATGCTCCTCATGCTCCTCTCCCTCACCAAACTTTTGAGGGTATCTTCGATAGAGTGACATTATCCTTGCAAGAAGTGAGAAACAAGTTTGCAGGACTGGACCCAAACACCAGTATGGGACCTGATGGCCTGCACCCCAGTCTTTTGAAATATTGCCCAGCCTTAGCTCTACCCTTGTTTTTCATATTTCAAAAGTCTATCACCATTGGTAAACTGCCACAGGACTGGAAAAAATCCATTATTATTCCCATATTCAAGAAAGGCTCTCGGCATACTCCCCTTAACTACAGGCCTATTAGCCTGACCTCTGTTTGCTGTAAAACTCTGGAGAGATTTATTACAGAGGCACTATACAACTTTCTTGATACTAATGGAATGCTGTTAATCGACCAGTATGGATTCAGACAGGGTAGAACTGTGGACGACCAACTACTACTTGTGTACAATGATGCAACGGCGTGGTTGGATGCTGGGTATATAGTGAATGTCATTTTGTTTGATTTTAGCAAAGCCTTTGACACTGTCAACCATTCAGTACTCATCGACAAGCTAAGACTACTGGGGGTCAGTGGTTCCTTGCTGTCCTGGATCTCTGACTTCCTGTCTGGCCGCACCATGAAAGTGTCTGTGTCTGGCTGCACCAGTTCCTTAAGGAATGTTCTCAGTGGTGTCCCCCAGGGATCTGTTCTAGGACCCTTGCTTTTTCTGTTATACATAAACTTTCTACCATCATATATACGCTCCAAATGCAAATTCTTTGCTGACAACATGAAGATTTACCTCAAGCTGCATCACAATACCTGTTCCTCGTTAGCTGCAGACATAAATACGTGTCAGAAGGACATAGATATGGTGTACAAGGTTGCTGAGTCCTGGGGTTTACGTTTCAATCTTGACAAGTGCACCGTACTGCGATGTCAGAGTGGCCCAGTTGATTGGAACTCTATTGGCACACTTCAGCACTATCACATGAACAACACCAGTCTCTCTGTAGAAACTATACACAAAGACTTAGGTATCTTGGTTGACAGCTTACTGAAATTCCACTCTCACATAAGAAATACCGTAAAAAAAGCATCAGGCCTGGCAAATAATTTGTTGAAGTCCACCCTCTGTCGTGACCGAGCTTTTATGTTGACCTTGTTCAAATTCCACATCAGACCTATCCTGGAGTTTGGCTCCACTGTATGGAATACAGGCTACCACGAAGATCTGAAGCTCCTGGAGTCTGTACAGCGCAGATGGACCAAGCAAATCAGTGGCCTGTCCGAACTCAGTTATGCTGACCGTCTGAAAAACCTGGACCCATATTCAGTAAAAGGGAGACTGATCAGAGCTGACCTTATTAAATATTGGAAAATCTTTCATCACCAATCCCCTATCACACCGCCCAAACTTTTTTCTTTTCCTCCATTAACTCACACCAGGGGTCATAGATTCAAGGTGGCCAAGCCCCACATTTCATCCGAGTGTACACGCATAACTCAAAGTCAGATGGCCACCCCTTACGGGATTATGCTGTCTGGCAATAGATAGATAGATAGATAGTAGATGCAGGTTTTTCAGTATCAGATGTATAGACCTCTGGAATTTTCTGTCTGATAATACTGTTAGTGCCAACTCAGTTACTTCATTTAAAAAGTCCCTCCACTCACAACTAGGTCACATCTTGTTTGATTATATTGAATAACTACGATTCATAATTCGAAGTCCTTTAAGTAGTTTATCAACCCTGCATATGGCACAAAACTCAGCCCCTACTCAATAGTATATTCAGATGATGATGTGTATAGGGAATGGGGCTGGCGTGCCAGCAGGTATGGGCTGCCCTGCTTCTAAAAAGCAGATTCCTACTGACCCATACTGTTAAATTGTAATGGGGTAGCCAACCAGGTGAGTAAACCAGGTGAGTAAACCATCCACAATTTGTCATAAATGAATTTACAGTTATGAAAGATAATCCCTGTCCTAAAATTTTCATTGTTTATGAGAGCAATCTTGCTTTACTGTATTGTGGTAGGTGGGAGCACTCACTATCCACTCACTCAGTGTAGTGCTGCTTTGGGTGTTTGCCCTTTCCACTCTTCCTTCCATCCTCTTCTGTATCGCCTTCCTTCATCCTTTCCGCTTCCTTCTGCCTATGTGTGACTGTATACTTCCTCTTCTGTCTTTTTTTCCTTAATTCTTTCCTCTTCCTTCTGCCTGTGAGTGACTACACTGAGTAACAAGCCAAATGGTTTCCTGTACACCAGGAAACCATTTACTATGCTGGGTGATAACCAAATTATGGCACCTGGTGGTTTAGTGGGTAATTAAGGCACTCCAGTTGGATTGAGCCAGTGGAGGTTTATATCCATGGTATGGTTGGAGTTTATTGCTCAAATAATGCCACTCAAGGATGAATGAGGCAGGTCACTCTCATCTTAAATGTCAGGACCAACTTGCATAGCCCCGGGCTCCTATGCTTCTTATAGGGCAACATAGAATTGGATGATGGATGGATTAAGAGCTCACCTGTGATGGCTTTTGGAATGTCCATCTATCCACATATATTACAGTTGACACCAGGATTCAGTTATTTACCAGTACACTACATTGTTCATGTTACTGGAAACACATCAGCATTCCCCTATCTTTCAGCATCATTCTTTGGCTGTTATTGCTCACTAAATAATGGTGATACAGTATTTGCAATAGAAGAAAGGTTTGCCAGAAGATTCAGTTTATCAGTTGTATGTCCTAAATTTTTTAGGTTTTTGTAGTAGTACAAAAATAAAGTATATACTGTACTGTAATATTAGTGTAAACCTGCTTTAAATAATATAGGTGAGATAGTTCGAGACAAACGAGGAGAGTGTATGTGAGTGAGGTGGAGGGAGAGGGAGACTGAGGATGAGATGGAGGGATGGAGTGGAGAGATGGATGAGAGAGGGGTGTGTGAGTTGGGGGTAGGGCAGCTTAATTTCAGGGGACAGAGCAGCATGCAGGCAATTTGTTTGTGGCCACTCCATATAGATAGTGGTTTTGCCAGTCAGGAAGACCATCTGTGGCAGCAAAACCAAATGGCCCAATCAGCTAGATGACTATTCCTCTCATAGAAATGGCCCCCAGTCCCCGGCAGCCTTTCAGTAGGCAGGGGGTACTAAGAATCTCTGGGTATACTGATCATGCTAGAAGAGGAAGTACGTTGTGGGTGTGCACAGTAAATGTTGGAACGATGATGGGAAGAAGTGGAGAGGAGGTGGAGATGTTAGGAAGGAGGGCAGTTGACTTGTGCTGCATACAGGAGGTGCAGTATAAGGGAACGGGATGCAGAATGTTTAGTGGGAGTAAGGAGAGGTACAAGTTCTGGTGGTCGGGAGAGAAGGAAGGAACCGGAGGTGTGGGGGTGTAGGTGAGGGAGGAGTTAGTCAAGGATGTGATAGAAGTGGGGAGAATGTCTCCAAGGTTGATGAAGGTTAAGATTGTAGTGGTGGGAAAGGTCTGGCATATCTTTTCTGCATATGCGCCACAGATTGGTAGACCTGATGATGAAAAAGAGGCATTCTGGGGAAAACTTGATGATGTAGCATGAGTACCTGAGCCTGAGGTAATGATCATTGCTGGAGACTTGAATGGACACATTGGTACTGATCAGAGAGGATATGAGGAAATTATGGGAGTCTTTGGCTTTGGAGAGAGGATACTGGAGTTCTACCAGGGTAAGGATTTGAAATTTATAAACACAATGTTCAAAAAGGAAAGAGAGAAGTTGATAATTTACAAAAGTGGAAGTGTAGAAACTCAAATTGATTTTATGCTGATGAGAAAGGAGCAAGATAAAGTGAAAGACTGTCAAGTTATACCAGGTGAAGCATGTCTACCACAACATAGACTATTAGCTATGGATTTGAGAGTGGAAAATATGAAAGGAAGAAAGAAGAGGAAGGGTGTTAAAAGAGTAAAGGAGTGGAAGTTGAAGGATGAGGAGATAAGACTACAATTTGAAGAGAGATTTAAGAGAAGAAATGAGAGACAGAGAGGCGATTGGAAACACTTCAGGGATAATATAACAGAGGCTGCGAGGGAAGTCTGTGGAGAAACAACAGGCCACAGGAGAAAAGAAAGAGAGACGTGGTAGTGGTATCAGGAGGTGAAGCAGGCGATAAGTGAGGAAAAAAAGAGCATATACAGAATGGCAGAGAACTAGAAGGGAAGAAGACAGAAGAGAATATAATGAAAAGAAAAGACAGGCAAAGAGAGAAGTGGCCAGAGCAAAAAGGGTGGCATGGGAAAGTTGGAGTAGAGATCTGGAGAGTGCACAAGGATGGACAAAAATATTTAAAATTGCAAGACAGATGAGGAAGGAGAGGAAAGACGTGGTGGAAGCTAAATTTGTAAAGGATGAAAATGAGGAAATAAAAACTGATGAGGCAGAAATACTGGAAAGGTGGAAGAGGTACTTTGAGGAACTGTTAAATGAAGAAAATAATTATGAGATAAAAGAGATGGGAAAAGTTGAAGGGCCAGTTGCAATGATAACAGAAGCTGAAGTGGAGATAGTCTTAAAGGAAATGAAGTCCGGTAAAGCTCCAGGCCCAACAGGTATAACAGCTGATCTGATAAAAAAAGGCTGTAAAAGATTTGACAAGGATTTTTAATAACATCTTAGTAGGAGGACAGCCACCTGAGGACTGGAGAGAGAGCTGGACAATGCCAATTTATAAAGGCAAAGGAGATGCCCTTCTGTGTGGAAAGTACTGAGGAGTCAGACTGTTGGAGCATGGAATGAAGATCGAAAAGGTGCTGGAAGGAAGGCTCGAAGCAGATAGTGAAGGTAGATAACCGACAGTTTGGATTTTGCGCAGGTAAATCCACAATAGATGGAATATTCTTCATGAGACAGTTGCAGGAAAAGTTTCAACAGAGGAGGAAATGCTTGTACCATGTGTTTGTGGACTTGGAAAAAGCTTTTGATTGGGTACCAAGGAGAGTTATAGAGTGGGCCTTGAGAAGACAGAATGTGCCTGAGAGACTCATTGCAGCTGTCATGTCTCTCTATATTGATACAAGATCAAAAGTCAAGACAATAGTAGGAACATCAGGAAGTTTTGGAATAGGAGTTGGGGTACATCAAGTGTCAGCACTCAGTCCATTGCTGTTTAACATAGTAATGGAGGAGGCAACACGGGAATGTAGGGTGGAAGGCCCATGGGAATTGCTGTATGCTGATGACCTAATGCTAACAGCGGAGACTAAGGAAGAAGTGGTGGAAATGCTTAATAGATGGAAAAATGGAATGGAGAAGAGGGGAATGAAAATAAATATCGATAAGACAAAGGTAATGGTGACAGGCAAGAAACCAGTAGAAAGAAGTCAGTCAGGAAAATGGCCATGTGGATGCTGTGGCAGAGGAGTAGGAGTGAACTCAGTGTTGTGCACAGAGTGTAATAAGTGGTGCCACAGAAGGTGTTCAGGTCTGCAGAATTTGAGAGGAGTGCATAAGCAGAGAGGCGGAGGGAGATGAAGCAGAGGATGCGATAGAGGTGAATGGGGGCACACTACAGGAAGTGCAGCAGTTGTGCTATTTAGGAGATATACTGGACTGCGAAGCAGGGGTGGAGAGATCAGTCAGAACTAGAGAGGCAGCAGCGTGGTTAAAGTGGAAGGAAATAGCTAGCCTACTGGTCAACAAACACATACCACTGAGATACAGAAGTAAAATATTGAGGCCTGCATAAGACCAGTATTGATATATGGTGCTCAAACATGGACTTTGACAAATAGACTGTTGAATGTTCTGAGGAGTACTGATCGTAGAATGTTAAGATACATGGCGGGAGTGAGATGGGAGGACAGAGTTTTGAGTGAGGAGGTAGCCAGAAGATGCGGGGTGAAGGATCTCGATATCATCTTGAGGCAGAAGTGGCTGAGATGGTTTGGTCACATGAGGAGGAGTGAGGAAAGGAGCTGTGTGAGAATAGCAGAGGAACTGGAAGTGATGGGACGTTGACCACCAGGAAAGCCTAAGAAGACCTGGAAAAGTGT
>JAGKTI010002096.1:0-17922 GCA_018397915.1 Birgus latro
CTCTCTTCTATCGCTACTTCAATGGTCACTGTTCCTCTGAACTGTCTGCTTGCATCCCTCCACCTCTACGACGGGCACGTAGTACCCGTCTAGCAACAAACTCTCATCCCTTTTCTGTCCAACTCTCTAATGCAAGAGTTAACCATTACTCCCAGTCCTTCATTTATGCAACTGGTCAACTCTGGAACTGTCTTCCTCTGTCTGTATTTCCTACTTCCTATGATATCCAGTCTTTCAAACGCAGTGTGTCCAGGCATCTCGAATTGAACGGATCTTGAATTTGGCTCTCTTTTGTACTGTTTTTGCTTTTTCTTGGAAGGAACAGTATGCAGGCCTGTGGCCTTTGGTTCCTTCTTTCTTGCATAAAAAAAAAAAAAAGAAAGAGAGAAGGACCTAGGAGTAATTATCAATAACAGACTATCTCCAGATGACCATATCAATGAAAAGGTACATAACGTGTAAACATTGCTTGCTAATAAGAGAATAGCATTCACATATATAAATGAACACATGCTGAGAAAGATAATATCATTCATCAGACCAACCCTGGAATAAGCATCAGTAGTATGGAATCGTCATCTCAAAAAACATATAGATAAGATTAAAAAATTACAAAGGGCAGCTACAAGATGGATACAAATCTTAAGTGATCTAAGTTATGAAGAAAGATTAGGAAAACTGAATCTGCCAACACTACAGGAGAGAAGGAAAAGAGGAGACATGATTATGCTATATAAATGCATCTCAAGGGAAGAGAAAATGGACATAAATGAATATATAACCTATAGGGAAGCATCAGCAAGAGGACACTGCGAAAAACTACATAAAAAAGAGGCGATAAAGACGTAAGGAAATTCAGTTTCCCAAATAGGGCAATTGATCAGTGGAATGCACTACCAAATGAAGTAGTCTGTACCAAAACTGTTCACAAATTCAAGGATATGTATGATAAAAATGGTTTAATGGACAGGACAGTACAAGCTCAACTCATTCCTGTAAAGATACAATTAGGTAAGGCGATAAAGATGTAAGGAATTCAATTTCCCAAATTGGGCAATTGATCAGTGGAATGCACTACCAAATGAAGCAATAAAGATGTAAGGAAATTCAGTTTCCCAAACAGAGCAATTGATCAGTGGAATGCACTACCAAATGAAGTGTGTGCCAAAACTATTCACAAATTCAAGGATATGTATGATAAAAATGGTTTAATGAACGAGACAGTACAAGCTCGACTCATTTCTGTAAAGATACAATTAGGTAAGTACACACACACACACACAGCATGTCATCAGTGGCAAAGCTCCATGCAGATCGTGGGAAAATAATGCAAAAATGGTGGCGAAAAGGAAGCATACCTTTGTGAATATGTGAACTCAATTCGTGACTGGTGGTCCCTTCTCATTTGAGTGAAAATAAGCCAGAGGTGTCAGTCAAATAAGAGTGAAACACAGTGATGGTTTTAAATTTTGTACAATTTCACCATGGAGGAGAGAAGCAGTGCATTGTTTACATCCAGTGATAGTGAGTTCATGGGACTCTCCAATGAAGACCAAAGCAAAGGAAGTATCAAACTGAATCAAACAAGAGTAACAAGCATGGAGAAAATGGCTGAGAAGAATGTACATAGGTTAAAACAGCTATGGGCACTAATTAGTGAATTACTAGAGCAAACCACGGAACGGGAGAGGAAGATAAAGGAGATGAGAAGTAAGATAGAGTGTGTCTGCTCACGCAGTGTTGACCAGGAGAGAATGATTTCTGAATTAAAAGCAGGTAATGAATCAGCTGCAAGTGAAATAAAACAGCTTAAATAAGAAAATATGAGCTGCAGGAGGAAAGGGACAAGATGAAATGTAAACTTGACAAGCATGAATCTAAAACCAGGATACACGAGGAACATATCAAGGAAACTCAAGAACCCACAAAGGGTGGAAGAAAACACAGCAGGAAAATAAAATAAGTCTTAAGGAGATTTTACATCAACAGAGAAAGGAAAACCAGGAAAAGGTGGAGAAGGATGTGGTAAAAGTACTAAAAAGTAAAAAATCACTTGTCAGAGGTGCAGCAGACAAGAAAAAATACATGATTATCTCAGATTTGAAAGAAAAACCAATGTCAGTGAAGTAAGAGAGAGAAAAGGAAGAAATAAGAGGGGTGAAGGAGTCAATAGTTATAGAAGGAAATGACAAAGTCCAAGAGGAGATCGAAGAAGTGTTTAGGCTGGGAAAATACATGGAGGGAGGGGCAAGACTACTCAAAATAAAATTTCATTCTCAGGTCACAGTAAATGAAATGATCAACAAGACTTGGAAATTAGCTAGTAAGAAAGGATTTAAACATCTCTGGATAAGGAGAGATACAAATGAGGAAGAGAAAGCTACAATAAAGGAACTTGTCAAGGAAGCGAAGGAAAAAAACGACCAGAAAATGGAGGAAGAGAAGACTGAGTTCTATTGGAGAGCTATAAATCAGAAATTGAGGAAGTGGTACCGAAAGAGAGAGGGAGAGAAGGACAATAATAAACCATGCAAAAAGATTGAAAGTGGCATATGCAATTGTAGATGGTCCAATCTCAGCAGGGCTAGAAATAGACGATTTCTTTAGGGTAAATGACCCAGACATTATGTGCTTTGTACAGACCAAGCTGAGAAAGAATACTGAAATCCTAATGGGAGATGGGAAATACAAAATATGGAGAAGAGATAGAAAAGAAAAAATGGGAGGAGGATTGGTAAGAATTCAGGGAAACAAGAGAGATAAAGAAGAAGTGGGATATCTTTCTAGACTTCTGTATTTAGTGTGGGGAAAAGAATGTGCTAACAGTCGGTGGGAAAGAGAACTGGAGAAATGACTGGTTCAACAAAAGGTGTATGATAGCAACAAGAGGAAGGGATAAGGCATGGAACAAATGGAGAAAGAGAGGTAATGATAGAACAAAGGAAGAATATAAAAGAACAAGAAATTAATATACAAGAATATGTAGAGAGGAAGAAACTTCAAAAAAGGTTTAGTTGACAAATGTAAGGAAGAACCTAAATTGTTTTACAGGTTTGTTAATGGCAAACTGAAACAATAGGAAGGAATCAATAACCTGAAAGTAGAAGGAAATGTTTATAAAGATGCAGCTATGCAAGCTGAAATAATGAACAAATGTTTCCAATCAGAGTTCACTAGAGAAAGTAATTTTGTGGAGAAGGACGTAACTAGAAATGTAGTGTTCAAAGATGTAAAAGTTGAAGTGCAAGAAGTATACAAATTACTGGAAACTCAAGTTGTGAGGAAGGCCCCAGGACCAGACAGGATCACTAATTGGATACCAAGGGAATGCAGAAAGCAACTGGTGGATAAGATTCACAGTTTAACTGTGTGTTCTCTTGAAGAAGGGAAAATGCCTTGGGAATGGAAGAGGGCCAATGTGGTACAAATTTATAAGGGAGGGAACAAGGAAGAACCCCTGAATTATAGACCAGTGTCCCTGACCAGCATGGTCACAAAACTGTGTGAAAGAATCCCAAAAGACAGATGGATAAAATATCTGATGGAGATGGACATTATGGTAGAAAGTCAGTTTGGATTCAGAAGTGGAAGGTCATGTTCTCCAACTAGTTGAGCTTCTACTCAAGGGCGATAGACGTGCTACAAGAGAGAAATTATTGGGTAGATTGCGTGTATTTAGATTTGGAGAAAGCCTTTGACAAGGTACCATACAAGCGACTAACGTAGAAATTGGAACACACAAGAGGACTGAAAGGGAACCTCTTGGAGTGGATGAGAGACTTCTTGAGAGACAGACAAATGAGGAAAATAATAAAAGACAGGATGTATGGATGGAGGTAAGTAACAGGTGGAGTCCCAAAGGGCTTGGTGTTAGCGCCCATAATGTTTCTGATTTATTTAAACGATATGGTAGATGGAATGAACAGTTATGCAAGTTTGTTTGCTGACAATGCAAAGATCATGAGGAGACTAGAAGTTGAAGAAGACTGTAAAATGGTGCAGAAGGACCTGGATGGGATCCACAAGTGGAGCCAGATGTGGTAAATGAAAATGAAAAAAAATGTAAATATTGGAAATGGGTAAAAGTACCAAGAGACAATCACTGAATTATTTGATGGGTAATGAACTAATCACAAAAGTGAGAGAAGAGAAGGACTTGGGAGTACTAGTCCAGAACACTTTGTCACCCAAAAAACATATTAACAAGATGGTTAAAGAGATGTATAATCTTTTGACTAACAGAAGAATAGCATTTCATTACATGGATGAGGAGATGATAAAAAAAATTGATAGTGGCCATGATCTGCCCTAGGTTGGAATATGCAGCAGCAGTGTGGTCGCCAGGATATAAACAAGATCGAGGGAATAAAAAGAAGAGCAACCAAGATGGTCCCTAGCCTAGCAGATCTGTCGTATAGGGAAAAGCTGGAGAAACTAGACCTGCTTTCCTTGGAAGAAAGGAAAGAGGTGTTCTGGGGCAAGAAGGGAGTAGAAAAAATTGAAAGAGAAGATCTGTTTGTATGGGATGGGAGGATAACAAGAGGAAATGGAATGAAACTGAAAAAGCCAGGTTGCTTGAAGGATATCAAGAAATATAGTGCTCCATATAGATACAAAGACCTGTGGAATTGCCTGGACAAAGAGATCGTCCAGTCTAAAAACTTTAGAGTTCAAAGCAAAATTTGACTTACTGAAAAACAGACAGGACCCCACGAGTGTAGCTTCTTTCCTGTATATCGCAACTACGTAAACTAGGTAAATAAACACACACACACACACACATGAGAGAGACAAGCAGAGATGGGAATGGGTGGAGAGATGGAGAGGGACACAACCAGGCTGTGAGACATGCCTAGCAGTGCTGAGTGCAGTGGGGAATGGAGGAGGGATGGGGGGAGGAGGAGAAAAGAGAGGGGATGGAAGGAGAACTGGAAGAGCATTGTGCACCACCACATACGCATACAGCCATGCTTGTTTCAAATGTAGCGTGTTTGCCTGTGTATGTGGTGTTCGAACTAGTGAACTGACAGTCGTTCAGATTGTGGGAATGGTCCCCCATTTCTTTTGTTCGGTCTAGCAAATCATTCATTAGCGATGTGTCAGATCTCAGGGTACGCCTGTACAGTATGTGTATGTTTGCCTACTGTAACTATTATGGGTTAAATGATGGTTAACTAAGAATAGGCAAACCCAACATCTTCAAATAACAAACATAAACATCCTTATAGGTTTGAGTTAATTACACACCAAGTTACTGGTAACTGCATACCCATACTATGGAGGTGGACAAATTTACCATAACAAGGCAAATTCACTAAGCTGACCTCACCAAGGGAAAAACAACATTAAATAAATGTCAGAGCTGCTTCCCTCACCAAGTATTGCCATGTGATGATGCTCTTATTCTGCACAAAACATTGCAAACCAACCCTTGCTATTACTTGAATCATAGTGTTCTTGATTCTCATTACGCCGGTGTGTTTTTCATATATTTATCTAGCATTAAAACAAATGGAGGCTCTGTCATACCCATTCTGGATGCTTCTCAGCCATTATGGGAGGATGACTGGCCCCACAAAAATTTGAACCAGAATCTTGTGACAACCAACATAAAAAACAACAAACTTAAAGTAACTTGGTGGTGGGATGAGGGTCCGGGAATGGAAGAATGGTGGTAACAGGGAGGAGTACTCGGCTGCCAAGCGCAGGGCTAGAAGAGAGGTATACAGGGCGAAGTCTGAGTCACAAAGACTTTTACTTGATAATCTAAATCATGGAGAAAGAAAAAATATGATTTTTAGGGTGGCAAATCAGGTGAAGAGGGATAATCAGGACACTGTAGGTGAGCAGTGTGTGAAGAATGATGATGGAAGGGTTGTGGTGAACAGTGAGGATATTAAAGATGCATGGAGGGAGCATTATAGCCGATTGTTGAATGAGGAGTTTGATTGGGATAGAGAAGGTTTGGAGCCAGCTGATCCAGTGTTTGGCCCTTGGCCTTTGACTGACGCTGCTACTGTGAGCCAGGCAATAGGCAGGATGCGGGTGGGGAAGGCGGCAGGTGTGTCTGGGTTGACTGCCGAGATGTTGAAGGCCTCAGGAGATACTGGGGTGAGGTTAGTCACTGACATGATAAATAGGATTATATATGAGTGTGTTGTCCCAGATGATTGGCTGAGGAGTGTAATTGTAAATGTGTACAAAGGAAAGGGTGATGCCCTGGAAAGGGGAAATTACAGAGGTATAAAGATCTTAGATCAGATACTGAAAGTAATGGAGAGAGTTCTAGAAGGTATGATGAGAGAAAGAGTGAATATCGATGAGATGCAGTTTGGGTTTATGCCAGGCAGGGGGACCACTGATGCCATATTCATTGTTCGACAGCTTCAGGAAAAATATATTGGAAAGAAAAGGGAATTGTATTTTGTTTTTGTTGATTTGGAAAAGGCCTTTGACGGAGTCCCTAGAGAGGTGGTGAAGTGGGCAATGAGAAAGCTAGGGTTGGAAGAATGGCTGGTTAGGGTGGTTATGGCCATGTACATGAGTGCTCGCACCCAGGTAAGAGTGAATGGAGTTTTGAGTGATGAGTTTTCCGTGAATGTTGGTGTGCATCAGGGGTCAGTTTTGAGTCCCTTGTTGTTTATCATGGTGCTTGAAGCCCTCTCACGTGACTTCAGAGATGGACTCCCATGGGAAATGTTGTATGCTGATGATTTGGTGTTGACTGCGGAGAATGAAAAGGAGGCGGAGGAAAAATTTAAGAAGTGGAGAGATGGTATGGGGTACAAGGGCTTAAGGGTAAATACAGATAAAACAAAAGTGATGATATCTAGGGTTGGTGGCGGTACAATCAGAGGAGAGGGAGAGTGGCCATGTGCAGTTTGCCACAAGGGTGTGGGAAGTAATTCCATCTTGTGTAGTGTTTGTGATAAGTGGGTGCACAAGAGATGCAGTGGTATTAGAGGTAGACTGCGAGATGATGCTGATTTCATGTGTGCGGCATGTCGGGGAGAGCAGGTGGAGATTGTTAGGCGTGAGAGGGTTGAACTTGCAGGTGAGTCTCTTGAGTGTGTGGAGGAGTTTCGTTATTTGGGAGACATGTTATGTGCCGGAGGTGGGCCTGGAGTTAGTTCGGTTGCTAGGGTGAGAAGTGGTTGGAAGAAGTTCAGGGAGCTGTTGCCTCTCCTGACATTGAGAGGACTCTCCCTACGTGCTAAGAGGTCTTTGTATGCAGCATGTGTTAGGAGTGTGATGCTGTTTGGTAGTGAGACCTGGGCAGTAAAGGAGGAGGATATTCGCAGGTTTAAACGTACAGAAATGACAATGATTAGGTGGATGTGCAGTGCGTCCCTGCGTGCAAGGCCTGGGGGGGCTGGGTTTACGATGGAAGAGTTGAGAGGTAGGATGGGACTGGAGTGTATTGGTGTTGTGATGAGATGTAGGCTGAGGTGGTTTGGACATGTGTAGAGGGTGGGGGATGATAATTGGGTACAGAGGGTGAGAGGTGTTAATATTGGGGGAGGGGTTGGGAGGGGTAGACCGAGAAAGACATGGGACGAGGACATTAAGTGTGACTTAAGGGTTAAGGGACTGAACAGGGAGGCTGCCAGGGATCGAGCAGCGTGGAGAGCCGCCATTAGGTGACCAAGGCCGACGCATGCAAGCATGTTGAAGCCTTCAAAAACGAAACGAAACGATCTCAAGGGACAAAAAGGTGGAAAATATAATGAACTAACTGAAGCAAGTATCAGAGGATATCTGTAATGGAGAAAGAGAAGAACATAAATGGCTAGGGAAATATGAGAGAAATAAGTCAAGGCTCCTGAAAGTAACCTTCCTGAGTGCAAACACTGTAGAGGAAATATTAAAGAATGCCAACAAACTCATGCAAGAAGAGGAATTTTAAAAAGTATGGAAAAAAAGATGCCTAACTAAAGAGAAATGGGGAATACTAAAAGAGAATGGGGAGGAAGCAAAAACAAAAAATGAAGAAAGATCAGAGGAGGCGAGGAGTAACTTTTTTTACCAAGTAACTGGATTGCAGGTATGAAAGTGGTACATAACCAACAGGGAATAGAATGAAAGAAGGCAATAGACTCAAGCTATTGCAAGTATGTAAACAAGATGATTAAGTTAATGTACTCAAATGTAGATGGAATGGTATCTAAATTATTACAGATTAAAGACTATACCAAAGAAAAGGAACCACATGTTATCTGCCTAACTGAAATGAAGTTAACCCAAAGGATATCAAACAATACCCTAAAGTTAGAGGAAAACAATATATGGAGAAGAGATAGATATTTAAGATACCCTAAAGTTAGAGGAATACAATACACGGAGAAGAGATAGATATTTAAGAAAAGGAGGAGTATTTATAATATTAACAATGAAACATCTACCTTGACAGGTAGAAATTATTGCAGAAGAAATTAACAAATCTGAAGGGAAAGAAATTGTGGCAAATTTATATATGCCACCCAAAACAAACACTTGGGAAAGAGGTGATTTTGAAGACCTTGCAGAAAGTAGAATTCAGAGTATAAGAGCATTATTACATAAAATGGAAGAGAAATCGAAAAGAATTATATTAACTGGAGATTTCAATACAAATATAAATTGGAATAATCTAGATATAAGAATTCATGAAAGCTGTTGGGAATAAAAGCTCCTGGATCTTGTGCAGAAGTTTTTCCTAACACAACATGTAATGGAAAACACCAGAGAAAGAGCACTTAATGATCCATCAGCACTAGATCTTACATTTACTTGGCAAGGAAATGATATTGACAATATACTGTAACACCCTCAATTCTGCAAAAATGACCAAGCAGTATTAAATTGCAACTTCAGGATTGTATATGACAGAGTTAACAGTAATAAGAGTTACAAAATGAGCCTAAACTACAAAAAGGGCAATTACCATAACCTAAAGAAGTACTATACTTCTTAGAAAAAGGTTGGGAAAGGAGCTTTGTGGACAAGATTTAAACATTATATAGAAAATTCTGTGAATTTTATGAAATAGACCAAAATTACATTCCACAGAAGAAAGAAACAAATGAAAATCAAGAAATGGTTTAATACATAATGTAAAAAATCAGAACAAAAAAGATATTTGCTGTGGAAAAGATACAGAAGACATAGTGAGAGGGCAAATAACAAGTATAAACAGGCAAGAAACAATTATAAAAGGATTTAGAGAGAAGCTCAAAGACAGTTTGAGGAAGACCTTCTAATTAAAAGTAGTGATTAACTGAAGCTATTTTACAGCTAAATCAGAACCAAAACCAAATTTAAAGACAAAATACAGTCCATTACGGATGAGGGGATCATTTATTCACAGGAAAAAAATATTTGTAAAGTACTAAATAAAAATTTCCAATCCATTTTTATATAAGAAAATAATTCCAATCAATTTGACATAAGAAAATAATTTTCAGAGAGATGATATGGAACATGCATGCCCACACATAATACCAGATATACAAATATCAGAAAAAGAAGTAAAGGATGAGTTAAGTAAATCAGACAAAGAAAAAGCAAATGGTCCTGACGAAATTTCAGGTTGGGTGCTACATGAATTTGCAGAAGATTTAACCAGACCATTATATTTAATATTCAAAGAATCCTCTGGTCAAGGTAAACTACCTGATATTTGGAAGAAAGGAAACATTGTTCCCCCATTCAAAAAATGGAATAAACAGAAACCACTCAACTACTGACCAATATCACTGACCAGTGTTGTAAGATAATAGAAAAGCTGATAAGAAAAGTTTGGGTAAAAACCATCTAGACAAACACATTATGATAACAGAAAGGCAGTTTGTTCTTAGGAATGGAAAATCATGGGTTTACTAACCTTTTTGGCAAATATGACTGAGTTGCAGAAACATTACAGAAAAGAGAAGGATGGGTGGACTGCATCTAGCTAGATTTCAAGAAAGCATTTGACAGAGTACTGCACCAAAGACTTTTATGGAAACTGTACCATCAAGGAGGAAATCCAAAAAACTTTTACCGCTGGATGCAAGATTTGTAGGAGATGGGAAATGAGAACAGTACTAAGGGGAAATTACTCATCATGGAGGGAAGTGACTAGCGGAGTTCCACAGGGCTCAGTGCTGGCATCAATTATGTTTTTAGTACAGCCAACCCTTGGCTATCGCGGGTTCCTCTATAGCGTTTTATCCCTATCACGCCTGTATAAAAAAACTAACCAAATACCTTTATCATGCACTAAATGCCTGTTATCAAGCACGAGAAGTAGTAAAAAATTTCAAAATGGCCGGGCTCCGGCACTCTGCCCAGTCAACAATAGATTCACTTGGTGATTGGTCGTGTGACGTTAGTGCCAGCCGAAAGACCGGCCGCCCGACTGAGTCTCCTGCCCTGCCCGCCAAGTGATTCAAGTGCTCGTCCTCAGACGCGAACAGTGACAGCGAGAACAATAACCTTTTTGTGATATTACAATGGCCAAATAACTCAAAGTCAAATGGCCACACCTTACGGGATTATGGCATCTGTAATTGATAGATAGATCACCCATAGCTGTCTTCATTAATGACGGCAAATTGTCTTGTTATTGTTGTGAAGGCAAATTTGACAATGGCGAATTGTCCTGAAACCATCAGTCCTTGCTGACGACTTCTTTATAGCTTTTATTTTTTTCCTTTAGTGTTGATGACTAATGGCTTTCAAAAATAATTTCACACTGCATTCCTTTTTTAATGGACACCGAAACTTATTCCTGGTGAAATATGCGTGATGCTAGACGGCCATCAAAGGGGATATTGTTCTTTTTTTATTAACCCTCCCCGTAAAGCAAATAACTCAAAGTCAAATGGCCACGCCTTACGGGATTATGGCGTCTGGCAATAGATAGATAGATAGATAGATAGATCACCCATAGCAGTCTTTATTAATGACGGCGAATTGTAATTGTTGTCACGGGGAATTTGACTTGACAGCGAATTGTCCCGAAACCATCAGTCCTTATAGCTTTTATTTTTTTCCCTTTATTGTTGATGACTAATTTCTCTCAAAAATAGTTTCACACTGCATTTTTTTTTTTCTTTTAATGGGCAACGAAACTTATTCCTGGCAAAATATGCGTGATGCTAGATGCTCATCAAAGGGGATATTAGGTTCTGTTTTTTAATTAACCCTCCCTGTAAAACAAGGGATTATGGCGTCTGCAATAAACAGACACAGTAGTATATTTCTAATTTGCAAGCTCATTTTTAGACTATTATATGTTATTATGTGGTGCTAAAAGAAGAATTAAATAAACTTCATGAATGAAGCAATAAATGGCTAATGGAATCCAATGTGGACAAGTGTCTTGTACAGTATTTAAGTTTGGTAAAAGTGAAAAAAGACCAGACTGGGATTATAAGTTAGGAAGTTCAACCTTACGCATATCAGAAAGGGAGAAGGACCTAAGGCTGATTATTAATAACAGACTTGAAAAAAGACCAGACTGGGATTGTAAGTTAGGAAGTTCAACCTTACACATATCAGAAAGGGAGAAGGACCTAAGACTGATTATTAATAACAGACTATCTCTGGCAGGCCACATCGGTGAGCAGGTAAGAAACATGTATACACTGCTTGCCAATATGAGAATAACATTCACATACATAAATGAAGACATGCTGAGAAAGATAATAACATCATTCATCAAACCAACCCTGGAGTATGCATCAGTAGTCTGGAATCCTCATCTCATAAAACACAGAGATAAGATTTAAAAAGTACAAAAAGCCACTACAAGACGGGTACCATGCTTAAGGAATCCAAACTATGAAGAAAGACTAGAAAAATTTAATCTACCAACAATACAGAATAGAATGCAATGGGGAGACATATTTACGCTATATAAATGCATCTCAGGGAAAGAGAAAATAGATATAAATGAGTATATAACCTATGGGGAAGCATCAGTAAGAGGAGACTGTAAAAAATTACATAAAAAGAGAGGTGATAAGGAAGTAAGGACATTCAGTTTCCCAAATAGGGCAACTGATCAGTGGAATGTGCTACCGAATGAAATAGTGTGTGCCCAAACTATTCATAAATTTAAGGATATGTATGATAAAAAATGGTTTAATACATGGGACAATACAAGCTTGACTCATTTCTGTAAAGGTACAATTAGGTAAGAACAACTTCATAGTGTCTCATATATAGAGACTGGCACATTCACTGGACACTAGCTGGAATTCTTAATAAGTTAAGGGAATAAGCTATCAAGCCACAGCAAGATATATAGTAAAGCTAAAAATAAATGGACACTAATTTTTGACATCTGTATATTCTTTCAAGGAATGGAAATGCTGAAGGAGTCAATAGGACAGCTCTGTTTTGGCGATGTTTACCTCTACTTTGAGGACAAAGCTGGCCTATATAGTCTGCCAAGCAGTCGATGAGGGCATATAAATAAACTAGACATATACAAGTATCAGCAGCTTTGGGAAGAGGTTTCCTCTGTCCCAATCGGTTAGTACTTAGAACTGACTTGGACCCAAATATAAAATGAGAGATGTATGTCTGAGTTTGAAAAAATGTTTGGATGCTTTCCTTCTTTGTCACATTTGTTTGTGTTTGTGACCGTCCCTTATCCACAAATTACTACCTGCACATGTTAGGCCCTGACACATTTCACTTTGTTTCACTTTTTAAAGGCTCCAACATGCTTGCATGCATCAGCCTTGGTCACCCAATGGCTGCTTTCCACACTTCTCAATCTCTGGTAGCTTTCCTATTCAGTCCCTTATCCCTGACCTTGTCCCAGGTCTTTGTCAGTCTACCTCTCGCAACCTTACCTCTAATGCTAATACTTCTCACTTTCTGCACCCAGTTATCATCCCCATCCTCTCCACATGCCCAAACAATCTCAATTTACCTCTCCTCATCACAACACCAATACACTGCAGTTCCATCCTACCTCTTAACTCTTCCATCGTAAATCCAGTCCCCCCAGGCCTCGCACTCCAGGATGCACTGCACATCCACCTAATTATTGTCATTTCTGTACGTTTCCAAATATCCTCTTCCTTTACTGCCCAGGTTTCAGTATCATACCGCATTACACTCCTAACACATGCTGCATACAAAGATCCCTTAGCAAGGAGGGAGAGTCCTCTCAATGTGGGAAGAGGTAACAACTCCCTGAAATTCTTCTAACCACTTCTCACTCTAGCCACAGAGCTAGCTCCAGCCTCACCTCTAGCACATAACATGTCTCTCAAATAACAAAATTCTTCCATACACTCAAGGGACTCACCAACAAGATCAATCCTTTCATGTCTGACAATATCCACATGCTCTCCCTGTCACATCACACACATGAAATCAGCATATCTCTCAGTCTACCTCTAAAACCAGCACTTCTCTTAAGCACCCACTTATCACAAACACTGCACAAGATGGAATTACCTCCCATGCCCTTGCAGCAAATCGCACATGGCCACTCTCCTTCTTTGACAGTACTGCCACCACCCTTAGATACCATCACTTTTGTTTTATCTGCATTTACTCTTAAGTCCTTGTGCCTCATTGCATCTCTCTCTACTTTCTAATCTTTTCTCTGTCTCCCTTTCATTCTCTGCAATCAACACCAAATCATCAGCATACAACATATCCCATGGGAGTCCACTTCTGAAGTCACGTGAGGCGGCTTCAAGTACCATGATAAACAACAAGGGGTTCAAGACTGACCCCTGATGCACATCAACATTCACAGAAAAATCATCATTCAAATCTCCATTCACCCTTAACTGAGTGTAAGCACCCACATACATGGCCATAATGACCCTAACCAGCCACCCCTTGATCCCAAGCTTTCTCTTGAGGGACTCTGTCAAAGCCCTTCTCAAAATGAACAAAAACAAAGTACAGATCCCTTTTCTTTCATACATATTTTTTCTGAAGCTGTCGAGCAATGAACATGGTATCAGTGGTCCCTTTGTCTGGCATAAACCCAAACTGCATCTCCTCAATATTCACTCTTTGTCTAACCATACCTTCTAGAACTCTCTTCATTACCTTCATTATCTGGTCCAAAAACTTTATGCCTCTACAATTTCTTCTTTCCAGGGCATCACCCTTCCCCCTGTACACATTTACAATTACACTCTTCAGCCAATCATCTGGGACAACACACTTATACATGGTGACCCAGAAATATGTACACACAGTTGAACTGCTTATAAATCTGCATTTTTTTTCTATTTTCCAGACAAGAATCGCCGTTGAATATGGCCAATCCCAGACTAACATTCAACCTTTCCACATTATTTAGGTTATCAAGTAAGAGTCTGAGACTCAGATTATGCCCTGTAAACCTCTTTTCTAGCCCTATACTTGGCAGCCAAGTACAAGTACCAGTACTCCTCTTAGTTACAACCTCTCTTCTATTCCCAGAAAAGCCTTCTTGTCTCCAATACTGCAGCTTCTGCACCCTCATCCCATCACCAAGTTACTTCATGTGTTGGGGGAAGGCCCCTTGTCCATCCACACACAGATCAGCAACTCTCAGGAGATGGTTTTTGAGAGCATACCGTTCATTAACACTTTCGTCAACTGCTCCCTGTTCGGCCACCACTCTACTTATCTCACTATAAAAGGCATCCCTTACTGCTTGATTTTTCAGCTTCCATATTTTACTCCTAAGTGCATAGGTCCTCTTTTTCATCGCTTGTTCCTTAAACACCATGTTGCACATCAATAACCAGTGTTGATGCACACTCCTCACTCCCAATAACTTTAACATCCCTCACCAACCTCCTATCAGCCCTCTTGACCAGGAATAGTCTAGCTGGCTACTATTTCCCACAGATTTTTATGTAATCAACTTTCTCTCTCTTTTCCTAAAATGTGTGTTGCACACAATCATGTTCATTGCCTCACCAAACTCAAGCATCTTTTTCCCTTCCTCATTTCTTATACCGTATGCACATCCCCCATGTACCCCTTCATATCCTACATCTAATTTCTGGGTGTAAGATAACGTTGGCTTTTTCTTCTTCCCCATCCTCAAACAAGCTGCAGGCTTAGGAGGGTTAGGATTGCCCATGGTAAAACTGGGCAGGAAGAGGAAGCACAGAAAAAAAAAAAAAAAAAAATTCTTTCATACACCACACCCGAACAACACGTCAAGAGAGAGGAGACAATGCAGGAGCCGGGCGGCGGGGCTCTTGCGCGTGCAACCTTCTTGCCTGGTGTGAGAGGGAAGCACTGTAACTGGTTTAGAGTAAGTGATATGCTTGCATATGAATGGTTTTGTAATTAAGAGAAACCCTATAGAGAGACTGGACAGCCAATATTTTCAGCTGCTTGTTGACTGGTCAGTCGACATGGTGCATTTTGGTGGAAGTGGCTAACAGCCCAGGTGCTGGCTGAGTCTGCTGACTGCAGATTCATCCAAAAATACATCCTGTCACCTGCTGTGGTACATGATTGGTTGATGAAGAAAATAATGCTTTAACACTGTTAACCCTTTGGTGCTTATGGATGCGGCGCAAATTTCATGCACTCGTTACCATTTGATGCAGGCTGCACCTGCGCACATTTCAACTGCTTGTTACCATTTGAAGCTGGTTGCATCAAATGAATTGGCCCGTTTTTTTTTTTGGTTATGGAATTATTTTGTGTCCATTTCTGGGCAAGAACAAAGCACCACTTGTGTCCCTGTGTATTTCTCAGCTGCATTCAACCCAACCTGCACCCAGCATTGCCCCACTGTCCCAGTTAGTGTGGTACGAGCCTTGCTCGAGTGTAAGATAATTTCCTTTCACGTTCTGTAAAATTGGCCCTAACTGACCTACAGTAATTCTTTATACACCAAAATGTACCCAAATAAATTCCCTATAACTTTTTCTCAGTAACATTTACCATAAAAATTATATTTCTATGAGAAAAAGCTATAAAAAAGAAGTAAAAAAAAAAAAAGGCATAATTTACATTTAGCTGGTCTTTTTTACAACAGCGTAAGTGGTAGGTGGTGGCGACCATCATCCACTCACTTGATGTAGTGCTGCCTACTTCTTCCTTAGCCTTTATCATTCTTTTTCTGTGCCTGCCCTCCTTTCTTCCGATATCTCCTATATTTCCTGTCACTTCTTACTGCTTTTCTTTCCTTTACAGGTGGCATTACATTGAGTGACAAGCCAAATGGTTTCCTGTAAGTCAAGAAACCATTTACAACGCTGGGTGGTAACCATATAACCAAACCATACGTGCTCCCTACGTGTCAACAAGTGGGTTGGTGGAGGGTTAGTGCCCCTCCCCGTAAAATAAATAACTCAAAGTCAAATGGCCACCCCTTACGGGATTATGGTGTCTGGCAATAGATAGATAGATAGAGATAAGCAAGTACATTTATTCAGGATTATGGTGAAAAAAAACAGAAAGGGTGTGAGGATAAACTGTTTACAAACTATCGAGTGTGCGGGAATAGTGCAGTGACAGGGGGGTGGGTCTCCCAGTGTGTGGCCTTGGGCACCCAAAACTGTGTCCCAAGTACTCGTTCACAGTTGGACGCAGCCTGTGTCGATTGGTTACAAGAGGGTTAATTTAAGCTACTGAGGATTTCCTTTTTAATCCTCACCTCAACATATGTAAACACTGAGATAATCGCCGATTTATAATGCTAGCACACCAAACTGTTGGTAGCCGCAGTCTGCAGTTTCATCTAAAAATACATCTTGTCATCTGCTGTGATAAATGATTGGTTGATGAATAATATTATGCTTTAGTTTTGTTAATTTGAGCTACCGAAGATTTCCGTTTTAATCTTCATCTCAACGGATGTAAACACCGAGATAATCGCCGAATTATAATGCTTACAAACTAAGCTGTTGGTAGCAGGAAATTGGTGGGGGTGCTGTGTTTTTTTTACTGGTGCTTTTTGCCCTTATTAAGGGTTTGATTGTGCTTCATTTGGGTACAACAACACTGATGGACCTTCTATGTTACTTTTCCAACTCCCTTGTGACCCACCAAGAAGGAAATTGTGGGATATTAAGACGAAGAAAGCAAGCTGGTTTGAGAGTGGAATGGGTGTCATTGGCTTTGCTAGTCAAGTTTCATCTGGTCCACATCCACATAAGGAGGTAGGCCTAGATAATATCCCGATGGAAACCACTTTACCACAATTATGGATATCAAGTACGATAATCTTTATATTCAACCAAAACTCTATCAAAGTTAAAAACCGCGGGCAAAATAAGTAGTAGTAGTTGTTCCCCAGGCAGTCTGGCTGAACAGTCCTGAGTCCCTAAGGAAGGCCACGGCCAAGACCGAGCTTTCCCACAGAGCTCTCAAGGAGTATGTTGTGTTGTTGGCGTAGGTGATTTTCAGTCTTCCATAATGTGCTTAATAGTATGGGGTGCTGTGTTAAATCCTGGACAGGCATCAGCGACGAAGTCATCCAGCCTCTTCTGATAACTGAAGAGGGCTGGATGATGCAAAATAAGTAAACACTGCCGGTGTTAATCAATCTGGTATCATCTGGCAACTCATTCCAGATCTTTATCATCATCATCATCATCATCCGGATCTCCAGATCTTTAAATGGTTCAAAATTAGTCTACCTGATACAGAGAGGAAAATCTCATTATTATACAGCTATACTTCTTAAGTAACAACCACTGTGCAAACACAGTACAGTGGAGCCCCTCAGATAGCGTTTTTTTAAGTAGCGAATCCATGGATAGTGACAGGAATGAAACTATCTCATAGTGATTAATGTTGCACGGTTAGCGTAAATCCGCTAGGCATTTAACACGTAGCGAGCAGGTGGGCAGAGTTACCAAGGTCGGACCTGGTAACAACGATAGTGAGTGCGAGTCTATCGTCATTCAGTTCATTGACCCATGTGGAGTGAAAGTACGTATCTTAAGCTTTTCTTATAACTAA
>JAGKTI010002096.1:32370-45583 GCA_018397915.1 Birgus latro
TTCCACACTAGTGTGGAATTTTTTTTCACACTACTCAGTCATGTTATTTTGGGGAAGAATAAGGGGGATTTTATCATGGTTGGGAGTCATTAACATCTACTGTTATTCAGACCCTTCATAGTTAAACCAATGAATGTGTAGCATTTGTCTAAGATCCTCTCATTTAAAACATGGAAGACTGCAATATAAACACCGTACTGAAGACAAGCCTTTTATTAAGGTGACAACGCTTTGATTTATACAAGCTTTTCCAAGTCAAGTCTTCAATACGGTGTTATTATTTCTTTCTGTCAGCTTGTTACCCCCTTTCTCACAAAGAAGATTATGTCCTGGTACCCCATCCACCTGCACCCACCTAATGATACCGTTACTTCTCACGGAAAAAATTACTCAACAATTATTCATGAGGTACATGCCAACTATCAGCAGTCCACACTTATTTTGTAATAGTAAAGAACTACTGAAACAATGTTGTAAATCGTGTACAGTTGATTTACTAAAAAACCTGGATGAGGATAAACTTACTTGTTTGGCTGGTTATTTATCAGCATATGCTGATATCCTTTCACTTAAATCATGGGTTTGACATCATTATTAATATCCTCTCTTTCAGTATTCACAGTATATCAAATTTTATGTTAGTTGTACCAATAATACAGTTTCTGTCATTCTGGTCTCCAAATGAGAATGAGCAGAATAATGACATCACAGCTAGTGTGGATTTCACAGCAACTTCGCACAAAGGATTCTCGGTTCATGTGCTGGTTCTTTTGCGAGTGGAGATACAGTGCCATGTGACTTACTCTCCTCCTCCACCATCATCACCAATGAGTGCATCAACCATCCCCACTATGTCCAAGAAGCCAGCCACTAATTCATTAGCTACTCCAAATATGAAGAAATCAGTGCAACTGATTACTATCTACCTATTGCCAGATGCCTTAACTCTGTAAGGGGTGGCCACAAACAAACTGCCTCCATGTCATCCTGTCCCCCGCTATTTCATTGCCCTGCTCCCAGCTCACACTCCTCTCTCTCATACACCTTTCCACTTTATCCCTCCATCTCATCCTTGGCCTCCCCCTTCCTCTCCCCTATTCTGCCTCACTCACATACACTCTCCTTGTCAGTCTCTCACTCACCATCCTCTCCACATGGCCAAACGACCTCAACGCTTCCTATCATATCCATCTCCACACCACAACGCTCCTTCACTTCCTCATTTGTCAATCTCTCTTCATGTGACTCCACATGCTCCTCTCAAATAACTCAAATTACACTGGAGCAAAAAAACAAGGTGCTGGTTGCTCTATAATGTGACGATGGACCTTAAAATGTTGGGCTCCAGTGTGAAGCAGAGAAAGTTCAAACGATGTGGCAGTGCGAGTGGCGTGAGGTGACACAAGTGGCACGAGACAGCGCGTGTGATGTGAAGCAGTATAAGTGACATGAGGTGGCGCAAGTGACATGAGGCAGAGTAAGTGACGTTAGGCAGCAGGCAGCGTACTTGTACATACCACGCAATAAGGATGCCATTCAACTGCCAACTTCAATGCAAGGAATGACTGGTGCTAATTTATCATTCTGATGTAAACTTTTCCTACCTATTAGTTAATAAAACCATTTTTATTATTCTATGTTTTCCAAACTATTTATTTCCATTAAAACAACACCTCAATTTAACACAAAATTGATTTTAAGCAACCTCTCGAGGAACCAATCTCGTGTTAAATCGACATTGTACTGTACCTATCAGACTGAGTAAATACGATAACCATCAAGTTTAAAAAGGGGTACTTGCAAACCCTTGTCACGCACTCACTGTCAAAACTTCAGTAATATCCCTAAGCAGTTCCCTAACCACATAAACTTCCATATCTTGCCATCTCACACTCAATTGCCATATCTAACCACTTCCTTCTTGGCCTAACATGCCTCCTCCTCCTACCTTCAAATTCACTCACATACATGCTTTTCAGCACCCTGCTTTTTGCTGAAGAGAATGTCTTCACATAGTGACACTGACAAAACAAAGTGACTTTGCTGCCTGGTCAAGTAAATGACCCTCAATTCCCTCCCTAACCCTTGACAGGAGGATGGTGGGCTGCAGGAGAAGGACAACTTTAGTCTGTGGTCCACTGGGTTCACATTCAGATGAGACTGGGGCTAAAAAAAAAAAGAAAAAAAAAGAAAGAAAAAACTCTGTTTATGGTGTATTTACATAATTGTATTATAAAAGATATGAGCTAAGTTCATATTGTCCTGTCTCTTTTCTACAAATATTTATTATCCAATCAATTCTCTCCATATGACTAGACCATCTAATCGTGCTTTCTTCATATTTGTTGTTTACAAACTTCTTTACTCCACATATTTTAGGAATCACATTATTCCTCATCCTATCCACTCTCCACACACATTTTTCAGTAACTTCATCACTACTGCTATCTCCTGACTTTCTCTTTTCATGTAACATCAAAGTGATGCACGCACACACACATGCATTAACCTCTCTACACACACACATGTATGTTAACATGGGCAACAGAACTCCTTCATACACTCCTCTCGCAGTTGCCATATTCAGACCTCTGTTTTGTAGCAAAGCCTTCATAACACCAGCCACACTCCTTCCCTGTACCATTCTACTTTCTGCTTCCTTTGCACATTTACCACTCTTTTCTATCATTGCACCTAAGTCTCAATAATGCATCACATATCGACAACATGAACATTCTCAATGACAAATGATAATACACATATGTCTCATAGCAAATACACCACTCTTCCTTGTCTCCAGACATAACATTCTGTTTGCCCACACTTTCAATTACCACCATCTGGTGGATCATACACAAACCCTCTTCAGATCACCTCCCTATCATTATCACTATAGGAATGCACTCTGAACATGTTTATCATATATCAAATACACAAACTACCAAAAAAACAGTCTGGGCAAAATTCATCTGTGAAACAATATAACATTTCAGCACACTAGTCAGTGTCCATCACCAACACTGACTAGAATATTAAGGAACTGAACAAGATCATACTTAATGCAAACAAACACCATAGTCTAAGGCAACAGAAGATACTAGTATCAAAGTTTACACCACAGACTGCTCGCTTCATAAAATAATGCAATAATTCAAACACAGCTTCCTTCTCCTACATACACATCATCACAAGGCTCAAACAATTAAACAAAACTATCAAAAAAATTAGTATGAAGAAAACAGAAAACTGGTAAGCTTATGTAACAAAACTCAACTCCTTCACAGACCCCTCTTGGCTCTACAAAACTGTATCACTAAATCATAAACATGCAACTCCAAGATTCATGACGCCATCACCTCAAACACCCAACACATTCATTCCTTCATACAGAGAAAAAGATACAGGTACACTAATGAATCACTATGCAAACATAAGTTACCTTACACACAATGCAAGCTGAGTGTGAAAAACGATCTTCTCTGCATAAGCGATCCTTTCTGCTAGATCATATCATAACATTCACTCTAAAAAGGAACTCCACAAGCACTGGGTCAGATACCATGATCAACCTACACCTGAAACATCAAGGACCATACAGCATCCAGGCCCTCACAAACATCAGCAACTGCTCATATAAACATTTTGTTGCAATCTCTACATTTCAAAACATGGAACAATCATCATCTGTTTTGAAACTAAACAAGGATCTAACATATTTTTATTTACAGATCCATTAAATTATGCAACATACCATCCAAGATAAGTGAATTCCTAATTCTTAAAAAAGTTACATCTCATATTCCCTTTGCTTCCTCACATCATGACTTCAGAGCACTACACTCCACAAACACTTTACTAACTAGCCTTACATAACAGACATTTGATGGCATCAACTCTATGTGATCCACACAACATACACTTCTTACAACATACATAAATAAAGCCTTTGATGTCACCCCCTGACACACACTAATCACTAAAACTACAATATAAACATGGTGAATAACACCAATTGCTGGCTTGCCAACTGTTTACCTGGATGAAAAGCACATGTTACACTCATAGGAACGTCATCATGAGCATGAAACTTCCTTAACAAAGTTCCACAGGGCTCCATTCTTTCACCCACACTTTTCAGCCTATACAAGCATGACATTCCTACACCTTAACACTCACTTACATTGCCTCCTATGTAGATGCCATTACCATAACAACCTCACACCAAACAGCAGACACAGACTGCACACTATAATAAAACTATCTTAACACATTTCAGGCAAGGATCAAGGACAATGAACTGACGAAAGCTCCAGCCAAATTCATCATTACACTTAGCAGCAGCAGCAACCATAAGCACATGTACACTCTGAATATCACCTTTAACAAAAGTACCCACACTACTCACCCTTCCACTAAGATCCTTGGAGTGAAATAGGACACTGATTCACCCTAATGAACCACACACAGGATATCAAGGAGGACTGCACCACTGGACTCAATGCACTTAGAGCAATTACAGAGACTACTGTATGTATACACACACACACACACACACACACACACACACACACACACACACACACATGATATCAAGGAGGAGTGCACCACTGGACTCAATGCACTTAGAGCAATTACAGGGACTACTGTATGCACACACACACACACACACACACACACACACACACACACACACACACACACACACACACACACACACACACAGTGTTTAGGTTGGGAAAACAGGTGGAGGGAGGGGCAAGGCCACTCAAAGTAAAATTTCAATCGCAGGTCACAGTAAATGAAATAATCAAGACTTGGAAATTAGCAGATATGGAAAGATTAAAAAATATCTGGATAAGGAGAGATGCAAATGAGGAAGAGAGGGCTAATATACAGGAACTTGTTAAGGAAGCAAAGGAATAAAAAGACCAAAGAATGGAGGAAGAGAAGACAGAGTTCTATTGGAGAGTTTATGGATCAGAAACTGAGGAAGTGATACTGAAGGAGAGAGGGAGAGAGAAGGACAGAATAAAAAAATTCAAAAAGACTGTAAGTGGCATAAGCTAATGTAGATGGTCTAATCTCAGCATGGATAGAAATAGATGATTTCTTGAGGGTAAATGAGCCAGACATTATGTGCTTTGTAGAGACCAAGTTAAGAAAGAATATTGAAATCAAAATGGGAGATGGGAAATACAAAATATGGAGAAGAAAGAGAAAAGAGAAAATGGGATAAGGAGGAAATACAAAATATGGAGAAGAAAGAGAAAAAAGAAAATGGGATGAGGAGGAAATACAAAATATGGAGAAGAAAGAGAAACGAGAAAATGGGATGAGAAGGAAATACAAAATATGGAGAAGAAAGAGAAGAGAGAAAACGGAATGAGGAGTGATGATTGCAGTGAAAAACAGCTTAAATGTGGACAGTGTGGATCTGGGAGATGGTATGGCTGAAGTGATAAACATGGTAATAGAAACCAGAGGGAAAGACAAGAGAGACATTGCAGTAGCATATGTCCCCCCCCCCCAAAACAAGGGCATGGAATGAGGACAAATATCAGAAGATGTTGTTGGACATTGGTAGATACCTACAGAAAGTGATTCAGAAAAGCAACAACATAATCCTGATAGGGGAATTCAATTGCAAAGAAGTACACTAGGAGGAGTGGGACTCAGGAAGTGAAGATTCATGGGGCAGTATACAGAAGGCTCTCGATCTATGATCGGTTTGGGACAAAAAAAAAAAAAAAGTGTAATTTATCGGTGTGAATTAATAAACTTATGGAAAATAAATAAATGGGGCCAGTGTGTCGCCGACAAACCTATATCAACTTTTACGTATACACTTATACCCACCCAGAATCATAACACAACCATATATTTGCTTATTCAGTATTTAGTACATATTTACTTGCTATTAGCAAGAAAAGCAAGGAATACAGGCTGCACTCACTTTAAAACAGAAACAATTAAGGTTAAGTGGTAGTGTTGCTTCCGAGGCGGTGGTAGAATCACTGGTTTCATGACAATTTGCCATCAAGTCAATTTGCCGTCGCAACAATAACAACTCAATTTGCCATCACAACAATAACAACTCAATTCGCTGTCACTAATGAAGACAGCTATGGGTGATGCTAGAATATAATTCAAAGGCGACTACAGCAAGAAAGAAACAAGTTAAATATTGACTAAAGGTGCAACTAATGAATAGTATCCAAAGCCTACACTACTGAACATAGACTTTGATGCATCCCCCTGAAATATAGTTATTTAAGTATTGTTACATCCCAGTCCCCACACTGCCACAGGCTCCAACAGCAGTAGTTCAGTATAGGAAGGATGTCGCCCAGGAGTTATTCTTCCTATCGTCAGCTTTAGGTGTACAGCACACAAGATCAGCAGAGGCGAAGATAAACACTGGCTTCTTAAAGTTCAGCCTTTATTTTCCAAATAATTCCACTTAATGCTTTCCAACTTCACTTCACTATTCTCACAAGCACTACAGCTATACAAACTTCACTAACTGCAATTGCACTTAATACTCGACAACACTTCACACTTAATACTTGACAACACTTCACTGTTATTACACTTCACTGTTTTCACAAGTACCGAAACTATACAAACTTCTACAACACTTCTCTGTGTTTGCCAACAACGCTTCACTGCATTCACAAGTACCCAACTAAACTTCATTCAGACTGACTGAGGCCCAGCTAAACTTAAAACTAATAGTGTCCCATCCCCTTTCTTATATAAGCTTGCATTATTCAAAAAACTTCTAGCACGAACTTGACAGTGCGACAGTTAGCAGTTACCAACTAAGAGACAACCAAAATATGCCAGTCTTCTTACATTACATAACACTCTAAATCAATTACCAAACTTGAATTAAATTACATATTTTAAAGAACAATCATGTAAATAAAACATTATAGAGAAAAAGAGCATAAAAATTAATGCATAACTTACGAAATAACTACGCTCACTAACAGCAGGCAAACTGGCAACTCTGACTCGTACCGAAACCAGCCCACAGTAAATGTCTAAAATCAGTGAGATGCTTCTTGACTTCCTAACTGGCAAATCCCCTTTCGTAACAGTATTGATTAATTAATAATAAGTATATCTATAGAATGACGGGGAATCGTCCACGGTGCGAACTGTCCTGACGGGGAATCGTCCCTGTTTTGATGGCGAAATGTCTGATGGTGAATTGTCTTGGAACCAAGTCACTGTTGCCAGCCACCACTGCAACCCTCGCTGACATCACTCACGCTTGCCCCAACCCCGCTTGAGTGAACACCTGCTTCCTTGTCCAGGTCCCAATCACCATGGCCACTGCTGCTGATGCTTTCACTGCCTCCGTCATCACAATTGAACACTTGAATGAGGGCAAACGTTTGAATGCGGGCAGGTGGCATGACAGATGAATAGATGAGCATCAACTTGCACTCGCAACCCGGCCTGAGTGATAGAAGCATGACTTTTGAAATCCAAGCCCGAAATTTGGACAAGCAGGCGAGTCCGATCGAGATACGAAATATCGAAGTAATATTAATTGAACATTGAGAGCCTTCTGTACTATTAAATGTAGTAATGGATAATGTAATGACCCAGTGGATCAAAGAAAAGACAAGATTTAGGGGGAATGACACACCAGCAAGACTAGATTTAATACTAACCAAAGAATCTGATGCAACTGAATTTCTGAAATATCTGTCTCCTATAGGAAAAAGTGATCACATAGTGACAGAATTCCAAATAACAGAAAGAAATGGGGAGACAACAGATGAACTATACAGGCATGGAGGATACAACTCTGGGAAAACAAACTTTACAGGACTGAGAAAATTTTTCGAAGAAGTGGATTGGTGAGAATTCCGGGCAGCAAGAGAGATACAGAAGTGGGCAATCTTTCTAGACTTCTATAATACGGGTGTGGAAAAGTATGTGTCAAAAGTTAATGGGAAAGAGAACTGGAGAGATGGCTGGCTCAACAAAAGGTGTATGACTGCAAAAAAAAAAAAAAAAAAAAAAGGGGAAAAAAAAAAAAAAAAAAAGAAAAAAAAAAAAAAAAAAAAAGGGGATACGGCATGAAACAAACGGAGAAAGAGAAGTAATGTTAGAATAAAGGAAGAATATAAAAGAACTAGAAATGAATATACAAGAATACGCAGAGAGGAAGAAAAACAGTTGACAAATGTAAGGAAGAACCTAAATTGTTTTACAGGTTTCTTAATGGCAAACTGAAACAAAAGGATGGAATCAATAAGCTGAAAGCAGAAAGAAATGTCTATAAAGATGCAGTTATGCAAACCGAAATAATGGACAAATGCTTCCAATCAGTCTTCACTAGAGAAACTGACTTTTTGGAGGAGGAGGAACTGACAAGAAATGTAGTGTTAAAAGATGTAAATGTTGAAGTCCAAGAAGTATACTAGAAACTCAATATATGAGGAAGGCCCCAGGACCAGACGGGATCTCTAATTGGATACTAAAGGAATGCAGAGAACAACTGGCAGATAAGATTCACAGTTTAATTGTGTGTTCTCTAGAAGAAGAGAAAGTGCCTTGGAAATGGAAGAGGGCCAATGTAGTACAAATTTATAAGGGAGGGAACAAGGAAGAACCCCTGAATTATAGACCAGTGTCCCTGAACAGCATGGTTGCAAAACTGTGCAAGAGAATCTTGAAAGACAGATGAATAAAATGTATGAAAGAGATGGACATTTTGGCAGAAAATTAGTTTGGATTCAGAAGTGGATAGTTGTGTGTTTCCAACCTGATAAGTTTCTACTCAAGGGTGATATATGTGCTACAGGAGAAAGACAGTTGGGTAGACTGTGTGTAGTTAGATTTGGAGAAAGCCTCTGACAAGGTATCCAACAGGTGACTTATGTGGAAATTGGAACACATGGGAGGACTGAAGGGGAACCTCTTAGAATGGATGAGAGACTTCTTGAGAGAGAGACAAATGAGGGCAGTGATAAAGGACAGGATGTCTGGATGGAGGGAAATAACAAGTGGAGTCCCACAGGGCTCAGTGTTAGTGACAGTAATGTTGCTGATTTACGTAAATGATATGGTAGATGGAATTAACAGTTATGCAAGTCTGTTTGGGGACGATGCAAAGATCATGAGGAGAGTAGAGGTTGAAGAAGACTGTAAAATGCTGCAGAAGAACCTGGACAGGATTCATGATTGAAGCCAGATGTGGGAAATGAAATTCAATGAAAAAAAATGTAAAATACTGTATTGGAAATATGTAAAAGTTCCATGAGACACTCATGGAATTATTTGATGGGTAATGAACCAATCACGAAAGCGAGAGAAGAGAAGGACTGGGAGTGCTGGTCCCGGATAATTTGTCACCTGAATATCACATTAACAAGATTGTCGAGACGTATAATCTCTTGACTAACATAACAGCAGCATTTCATTACACAGATGAGGAGATGATGAAAAAATTGATAGTGGTCATAATCTGCCCCAGGTTGGAATATGCAGCTGTATTGTGGTTCCCACATGTGAAAAATATAAACAAGATCGAGAGAATATAATGAACAGCAACCAAGATGGTCCCTAGCCTGGCATATCTGTCGTACAGGGAAAGGCTGGAAAAACTACACCTGCCTTCCTTAGAAGAAAGGAGAGAGAGGGGTGACAATACTGCAGTGTTCGGGGCCAAGATGGGAGTAGAAAAAATTGACAAAGAAGGTCTGTTTGTATGGGATGGGAGAGTAACAAGAGGAAACAAAATGAAACTGAAAAAGCCAAGTTGCTTGAAGGATATCAAGAAATATAGTTTTCCATATAGAAGCACAGACCTGTGGAATAGCCTGGACAAAGAGATCCTCCAGTCTAAAAACTTAAACGAGTTCATAGCAAAATTTGACTTATCGAGAAACAGAGATGGGACCCATGAGTGTAGCTCATTTCCTGAATATCACAACTAGGTACACTCACCAACAAAAGCGCTGTCGCCTCATCTGCCAAGTCATGAACCACATAAGCTTCACAGGCTCGTGAACCGATGCACCAGAGAAATATATTGATTTGCCCGCTGGATATTGTAATGGTGCATGACGAAGGTGTTTTTTTCGATGATTATTCATTGTACAGAGGTAATACTGTTTGAGATGAAGTTATAATGTTAAGTTATTTGTTATCAGATGTATCATTTGCCTGGTGACATGTGGCAAGTCAACATGGAGAGGGTCTGGGGGTGGAGGAGAGGACGTAGGCGGTGTTATTTGTATTCAGAGATTATTGATTATTAGAGGGATAATATTGCTGTCCAATGTAACAAAATACTGAAGAATTATCAGTATGCTACACAGTCACTCTTTAACCTTTATTAGCAAGTTTTCCAATATTAGGCATTACTCAGCAGACGACATCTGACAACCATATATCCAGTAGTTAGTTATACAACAAAGAACACAATGTTACAATGACGATGTGGGTGTGAACAATGTGATTCAGTATGGTGGGTGAAAAGACGGTGAAAAATAATGAAAAAAAAAAAAAAGTCAGTAAGCATGGCGAACAAATTAAGAGAGGAGTGGGAAGGGAGGGAGGGAGTGGGATCTTGGGATCATTAAGGTGAGGTGATGTCCAGATGCCAACCCATTCACATGCACATTTTGCACAAATGGGGTACTAGAGAAGGACTACAAGTCAGCCATATACTCCGATCAGTGACCAATGACTGTGGTTGTTTCTGTCAATGAAGTCAGAAGGCTTTGCTTCATTACATCCTTAACATTTGGTCTGTGACATTCTGTACTGATGTAAGTGTTCACAACAAGTGGTGGAAGGCACCTCTACTTCTGTTCTGTGTGCTTCAGGAATAATCAAAATATGACATATCAGACATAGATAGTGCTTCGTTACGGTCTGCTTACTATTAATTTTTATGCAAGGAGGAAGGAACTAAAGGCCAGGAGCCTGCAAACTGTTCCTTAAAAAAAAAAAAAAAAAAAAAAAAAAAAATCAAGATCCATTCATTTTGAGATGCCTGGACACACTGCGTTTGAAACACTGGAGATCATAGGCAGTAGAAAATACAGACAGAGGAGGACAGTTCCAGAGTTGACCTGTTGCGTAAATGAAGGACTGGGAGTAACGGTTAGCTCTTGCATTAGTGAGTTGGACAGAAAACGAATAAGAGTTTGTTGCCAAACGGGTGATACGCAGCCATCGTAGAGGTGGAGGAATGCAAGCAGACAGTTCGGTGGAGCAGTGACCACTGAAATAGTGATAGAAATGAGATAACGATGCAACAGTACGGCAAAGAGACAGAGATTGAAGGGAGCCAGTACGAGGAGAGTTAATGAGACGAAAAGCCTTTGACTCCACCCTATTGAGAAGAGTTGTATGTGGGGAGCCTCCCCACACATGAGAGATGTACTCCACACAGGGGCGAATAAAATCCATGTATAAGGTCAACAACTGTGCAGGGGTAAAGAAAGTACAGTGAATCTAAATATCTATGTATCTATATATCTATCTATCTACTATATCTATCTCATCCATAGAATTTCACAGAACAATCAAGTAAGTATAAAGGATAATTTCACGTGGTGTAAGTGATATGAGTTTGTTCTTTATTTCACGGGAAAGGTAGTAACATCTGAGAGATAGGGATCTCCACAGCTCAATACAGTAATGAAGGGAAAATTCTTCAAAACAACGAAAACTATTGCTAACACCTTGGCCTACCGTAACATGCACAATCAAACCTAACCTACCCCCAACACTAATACCTGTTTTTATCATTCCCCCCTGCAAGACTCCCCATGTTAGGTAGAGGGAGAGGGCTCTGCCCCACTGCACCCACTCTCTTAGAGTAATGTAAGCAGCAAAACAGTTCAGGAACCGTATTTAACTTTTTCTCACGTGTAGTTCTAAAATTCCGGGACACCGATGTCTTGTGCCAACTCTTTCAGATTCAGCTGCCCATCTTCTTTTCCCCCTTTTCATGTCTGGCAATATATTACGAACGAATCTTGTTAATACCAAAAGCTGCATGTGGAACAACAGATGCAGAGTATGACAGTACAGAGCAGTTGGTAATATCAATGTCTCGACATATTTGCCTGAGTGAAAATGCAGTTTGGATGTAGGTTAACAGTGCTGGACAGAAGTTTTGTATTCACCTGTGTAAATGTGTGTGTGTGTGTGTGTGTGTGTGTGTGTGTGTGTGTATTTACCTATTTATAGTATACAGGAATTCAGCTAAGCTCGTGTTGTCCTGTCTCCATATCTACAATCATCTAATCTAGTTTTAAATACATAAATGTTTTTCGCCTGCACCACCTCTTCGTCTAAGTCATTCCAAATACTTATGCTTCTGTTCGGAAAACTGAACCTTTTGAGATCATTAAGACATCTACTTTTCCTCAACTTGAAGCCATGACCTCTTGTTCTTCCATCATCCAACACAAAAAGATCCTCTCTATCCACCCTTTCCAATTCTCTTACATTTCTAAATATCATGATCAAGTCACCTCTTTCCCTTCTCTCACGCAATGTTGGTAACTTCAGTTTTACCAATCTCTCCTCGTAGGTGAGTTCCCTTAAAAATGGTATCATCTTCGTTGCCATCCGTTGAACCCTTTCTAGTTTATCAATATGCTTCTTCAAATGAGGTGACCATACCACTGCCGCATACTCTAGTCTTGGTCTTATCATGGTCACTATCAACTCCCTCAACATTTCCTCATCCATATACTAAAAAGCCACTCTCATGTTGGTCAGTAATCTGTAAGTTCCCCCAATGATTTTGATTATATGCTTTTCTGGTGACAAGTCATCCCGAATAATCACTCCCAAGTCTTTCTCATCCTTTCTTTTACTAATCATCTCATTGCCCATTTTATATGTCCAGTGTGGTCTTCTTTCACTTATACCCATTTCTAATACATGACACTTCTTGGCATTAAAGTCCATTTTCCAAGTCTGGCTCCAGCTGTGTAGTTTGTCCAAGTCCTCTTGCAGTTCTTTACAACTATCAATACATTTAATATGTTTCATAATTTTAGCATCATCTGCAAACATACTCATGTAACTATTCAAACCCTCTGGCAAATCATTTACATATATCAGAAACATTACTGGGGCCAGGACAGAGCCCTGGGGTACTCCACTAGTCACATTTCTCCATTGTGAAACCTTGTCTCTTATTACTGTTCTCATCTGCCTTCCT
>JAGKTI010002096.1:60340-71739 GCA_018397915.1 Birgus latro
GGGAAGAGTAAAGTGATGGTCTTCGAGAGAAGTGAAGCCAGTGAATGTACAGTGAGATTGGATGGGAAGGATATGGAGAATGTGAGTGAATTTAAGTACTTGGGCAGTGTGATGAGTAAGGATGGAAGTCTGGAGGGTGAAGTGCTCGAAAGGGTGCAGCAGGGAAGGAAGGTTGCTGGTTCGTTGAAAGCAGTTATAAGAAACAGGGAGGTGAGCATGGAAGTGAAAAAGTTGTTACATGACAGTATTGTGATACCAACTCTGACATATGGAAGTGAAGCTTGGACCCTGTTGGAAGGACAGAAGTCAAGAGTGAGAGCAGTGGAAATGAGTTATTTGAGAGGAGCATGTGGAGTCACATGGAGAGACAGACTAACAAATGAGGAAGTGAAGGAGCGTTGTGGTGTGGTTGAGGACGTGATGGGAAGTGTTAGGAGAAACACGTTAAGGTGGTTTGGGCATGTGGAGAGGATGGAGAGTGAAAGACTGATGAGGAGAGTGTATGTGAGTGAGGTGGAGGGGGCGAGAGGGAGGGGGAGGCCGAGGATGAGATGGAGGGATGGAGTGGAGAGGTATATGAGAGAGGGGGGTGTGAGTTGGGAGATGGTAGTGAAATGGCAGGGGACAGAGTGACATGGAGGCGATTTGTTTGTGGCCACCCTGTTCGGGATTAAGGCGTCTGGCAATAGATAGATAGATAGAGATTAATATAGTGAAGGTATAACACAGTACAATACTGCAATGGTGGTGAAAACCACTGATGCAATCCGGACTAATGTCTGATATATCGGATAAAGTCCGGAATAGCAGGGGTAAGTCTGGATGTCACTTTTATCGGAATTTCGCATATTTCGGACTGGCATGGGCCCCAATTAGTCCGTTATAGTGAGGTCTTATTGTTATTCCCAAATCTGGAACAAAACAGAAAATGATAAAGAATTGGTTGAATGATTAATGTAGAGAATTAATGGAGAAAAGAAATAAAGCCAGAAAACCAATGGAAAAAAGAAATAAAGTCTACACCATAGCATGAAAAAACAAGAGTAAACTCGCATGAGAGAGAGATAAGAGATTAACATGATTACATGAGGATAAGAAGAGAAGAAGCGGCCAAATATGTGAAAAACCTAGAGGATAAGTGTGAAAGTGATCCAAAATCATCTTCTATATACATAAATACCCTGTAGTAAAATGAAAGATATGAAGGCATTGTAAGGCTAAGAGTTGGTAAATCAGTCAAAGAACAAGTGGGAGACATGTTTGAGATTAAGAATGAAAAATTACAGACAGTTTTTGTAAGGGAAGAGGATTTTCAGAGACCTGAAATAAGCCAGAACAGGACAAATAAGAAAAATTTGACAGAATTTGAACATAGGGAGCAGCTGTAGTCAATGAAAAATGTGGCTGCAGAAAATGCTGTGGGGCTAGATAACATATTTGATTGGGTATATAGAGAATACGCTGATAAAGCAGTCACAACCATGTATGAGACAATAGTGTCCTTTTTAAAAGTGGGAGATCTGCTGAAAGACTGGAAGAAAGCAAATATAGTACTAATATACTGTATAATAGTGGGAACAGAGATGACCCACTAAACTCTAGACCAGTGTCACTCACTAGCATCATTTGTAAATTGTGTGAAAAAATAATCAGGAAGAGATGGGCTGAATACCTAGAGAATAATAAGAAAATTACCTCAATGTAATTTAGCTTTGGAGAAGGTACTTAAAATTACAAACTTAATGAGTTTTTGTGACAAAGTTATTAATGTGCTGCAGGAGGAGATGGGTGGGTGGATTGTATATGTTTGGACTTCAGGTAGGCATTTGACAAAGTACAGTCAAGTCTTGCCATACGACTGTTTGATTATTTAAAAAGTTATACCCTTTTTTGGAATTATGATACAAAATTTGTTGCAATTTCACTGGAATGATAATTGTGATGGCCATCTCTGAGAAACACACACACACACACAGGTTGCCAGGAGAGACGGAGCTGTTTGTGGATCGTGGGGAAATAATCACCGAATCAATGGCGAAAAGGAGACCAGACTATTGTGATCACACTATGTGAATGAATGCATGAATGGTGGTTCCATCTGATACTAGTGATAAAAACGCAGATATCGGTCAAACAAGAGAGAAAAACACAGTGGAAGTAGAAAGTTTTCGTAGGTTGCATCATGAGGGAAGGAGATAGTTCATTGTTTACATATGATGGCCGTGAATTTGTGGGCTTCTTCAATGAGGATAAGAGTAAAGGAAGTACTAAACTGAACCAAAGAAGAAAAGCAGGAGTTGAGCAAATGGCAGAGAGGAATGTCCAGGAATTAAACAAGGTATGGACAATAATTAAAGAGTTGCAGGAATGGACCTTAGAACAGGAGAAAGAGATTAAGATAATTAAAACCAAGTTGGAAAATATCAGCAAATGCAGTGCTGAACAAGAAAGGCAAGTCACAGAATTAAAACTGAGTAACCAATCTGCCTCAAATGAAATAAAACAGCTCAAGCAGGAAATATAAGAGGTTGGAAGAAGAATGGGACAGGATGGTAAACTAGATGAGAATGAATCAAAATCATGGATGCAAGATGAACATACTGTATTAAGGAAATCAAGGAGCAACACAAGGGATGGAAGAAAATTCAAGAGGAAGGAAATATAAATTTGAAAGAGATTATAGAACAACAAAGAAGGGAAAAGGTGGAAAAGGAAGTCAGTTAGGGTACTAAGAAGAAGAGGATCTTTAGTCAGGGATGTAGCAAAGAAGACAAAAATGCGTGCTAATTTCAGGAGTAAAAGAAAAACATAATAGTAAGATCAGAAAAGGAAAGAGAAGAACTAAGTAAGGCTAAAGAGATAGTATCAAGAAGAGACTGAAGAAGTGTTTAGGCAAGGAAAGTACGAGGAAGGAGGGGCGAGGCCACTTATAGTGTAAGTCACAGATAATGGTAAATGAAATCTTCAACAGAACATGGAAATTAGAGAAGTTCAAGAAATGTTTAGATAAGGAGCAATGCAAATGAGGAAGAAAGAGCTAAGATAAGGGAGCTAGTAAAGGAAGCAAAGACAAAAAACGAACAGAGAATGGAGGAAGAGAAGACAGTGTTCTATTGGAGAGTTATGGATCAAAAATTAACCCCTAAAAGACGGGCATTGGAATGTTCTGACACGCTCAGGATGGGCATAATCGCCAGGTGCGATATGGTGGGGGATTTGTGGGGGGGGGGATTTTGGGGGGGGGGAGGTATTGGGGGGTTGTGGGGTGTATGGAGATGGGGACTGGGTGCTTGGGGGAGGTGGGGGGTGAGGGTGTTTGGGGTGTGTGGGGATGGAGGGTAGGGGTGCTGGGAGGGTGGGGGGTTAGGGGTGGTAGGGGGCAGTGGAGCAAGGGTGGGGGGTTAGGGGTGGTAGGGGGCGGTGGGGCAAGGGTGGGGGTTCGTGGCAGACAGTGTGTGAGTGTGGTGGTAGGGGGGTGGGGTGGGCCTGGGGGTGGAGGAGGGTGTGACCGCATATGTGGACACCTGTCTTTTTGGCTCTAATACCCTTGGATAGCATATGCAGACACCCATCCTTTATGGGTTGAGGAAGTGGTACCGATGGAGAGAGGGAGAAAAGAGGGAATAAAGAACAACGAAAAAAGTGAAAGTGGTATATACTAATGATGATGGTTTAATATCGGCAAACTTAGAAACCAACGATTACTTGAGGGTACATGAACCAGATATTTTGTGCACTGTAAAGACCAAGTAGTGGTAGGTGGTGGCGACCATCATCCACTCACTTTATGTAGTGCTGCCTACTTCTTCCTTAGCCTTTATCATTCTTTTTCTGTGCCTGCCCTCCTCTCTTCCTATTTTTCCCATCTTTCCTGTCACTTCTGATTGCTTTTCTTTCCTTTACAGGTGGATTTACATTGAGTGACAAGCCAAATGGTTTCCTGTAAGCCAAGAAAACATTTACAATGCTGGGTGGTAACCATATAACCAAACCATACGTGCTCCCTACGTGTCAACAAGTGGGTTGGTGGAGGGTTAGTGCCCCTCCCTGTAAAACAAATAACTCAAAGTCAAATGGCCACCCCTTATGGGATTATGGCATCTGGCAATAGATAGACAGATAGTAAAGACCAAGTTGAGAAAGAATATTAATATCCATACAGAAGATGGTAAATACAAACTGTGGAGAAGACACAGAAAAGAAAAAAGGGGAGGAGGAGTGATGATTGCAGTGAAGAACAACATCAATGTGGATACTGTGGAACTGGGGGAGGGTAGGGCTGATGTGATAAATATGAAATTAGAAACTGGAGAGAATGGCAAGAGAGACATCGCAGTGGTATATGTTCCCCCAATGACAAGGGCATGGAATGACGAATACCAGGACATGCTGTCAGACATGGTTAGATATCTAAAGAAAGTGACTGAGAAAAGCAATAACATAATTCTATCTATCTATCTATCTATTGACAGACACCATAATCCCGTAAGGGCTGGCCATTCGACTTTGAGTTATTTTTTTTTACGGGGAGGGGCACCAACCCTCCACCAACCCACTTGTTGACACGTAGGGAGCACGTATGGTTTGGTTAAATGGTTACCACCCAGCGTTGTAAATGGTTTCTTGGCTTACAGGAAACCATTTGGCCTGTCACTCAATGTAATGCCACCTGTAAAGGAAAGAAAAGCAGTAAGAAGTGACAGGAAATATAGGAGAAATAGGAAGAAAGGAGGGCAGGCACAGAAAAAGAATGATAAAGGCTAAGGAAGAAGTAGGCAGCACTAATTCTGATGGGTGATTTTAATTTTAAAGAGGTGAACTGGGAGGAATGGGACTCAGAAGACAGTGAAGATTCGTGGGGCACTATACCGTTAAATATAGTAATGAATAATGTAATGACCCAATGGGTCAAAAAAGAAACAAGATTCAGAGGTGATGACATGCCAGCAAGAGTAGATTTACAGCTAACCAAAGAACCTGACATAACTGAATCCTTGAAATATCTGTGTCCTATAGGAAAAAATGATTACGTGATCATTGAGTTCTAGATGCTAAAAGGGAAAGTGGTGCCAAGAGATGAGCTTTATAGCCAGGGAAGCAACAGTTTTGGGAAAGCAAACTTTATAGGATTGAGGATATTTTTTGAAAATGTGGATTGGAGAAAATTCAGAGAAATGAGACATGCAGAGGAAGTGGGATATCCTTCCAAACCTCTATAATTCGGGAGTGGAAAAATTTGTGCCAAGAGTAAGTGGGAAAGAAAACAGGAAGAAAGACTGGTTTAACATAAGGTGTATGATACCAAAAGGGACATGGCATGGAACAACTGGAGAAAGAGAGGTAATAAGAGAACAAAAGAAGAATATAGAAGAACTAGAAATGAATATACAAGATTACGTAGAGAGGAGGAAAGGAACGATGAAAAAGGTATAATTGAGAAATGTAAGGAAGAACCCAAATGGTTTTATAGATTTGTTACTGGCAAATTGAAACAAAAGGAAGGAATCATTAAACTGAAAGCTGAGCAAGCTGAAATAATGAACAAATGTTTCCAATCGGTTTTCACTAAAGAATGGGATTTTGTGGGGGGGGGGGGGGGAGTGACTAGAAATGTAGTAACAAAAGATATAAAAGTGGAAGTGAAGGAAGTGTATAAATTACTGGAAACTCAAGATGTAAGGAAAGCCCCAGGGCCAGACGGAATCTCTACCTGGGTACTGAAAGAAAGCAGAGAACAATTGGTAGTTAAGATTCACAGTTTAATTATGTGTTCTCTGGAAGAAGGCAAGGTGCCTCGGGAATGGGAGACGGCCAATGTGGTACCAATTTATAAGGAAGGAAACAAGGAAGAACCCCTGAATTATAGAACAGTGTCACTGACCAGCAGAGTCGCAAAATTGTGCGAGAGAATCCTGAAAGACAAAGGGATAAAATATCTGGAGGAGATGAACATTCTGGCTGAAAGTCAGTTTGGATTCAGAATTGGAAGGTCGTGTGCTTCCAACTTGTTGAACTTCTACTCAAGAGCAATTGACGTGGTACAGGAGAGAGACAATTTGGTGGACTGTGTGTATTTAGATTTAGTGAAAGCCTTCGACAAGGGACCCCTTAAGCGACTAATGTGGAAAATGGAGCACACAGGAGGACTGAAGGAAAGCCTCCTGCATTGGATGAGAGACTTCTTGAGTGACAGACAAATGAGGACAGTAATAAAGGAGAAGATGTCTGGATGGAGGGAAGTAACAAGTGGGGTCCCACGGGGCTCGTGCTAGATAGATAGAAATACACAAACACAGGACGTCGTCAGCGGCGGAGCTCCGTGCTGATTGTAGGGAAATAATGCTTAATCAGCAGTGAAAATGAGGCCTGGCTATTGTGATCATGTGAACTGAGTGTAAGTGGTGGTCCTGTCTGAATTTAGCAAAAAATAAATAAATAAATAAATAAATAAATAAATAAATAAATAAATAAATAAATAAATAAATAAAGCTAGAGGATTCAGTCAAATGAGAGTATAACACAGTGGTGGATTAAATTTTTGTATGGCTGCATCATGGCAGAAAGAAATAGTCAATTGTTTACATCCAATGAAAGCAATTTCACGGGATTCTCCAGTGAAGATTGGAGCAACATAGCAACATCAGCATTAAACTGAACCAAACAAAAGTGGCACGTGTGGAGAAATGGCTGAGAGAAATGCCCAGGAATTAAAATAGGTACGGACAGTAATCAGAGAGTTCCAGGTAAGGACCTCAGAACAGGAGAAGGAGATTAAGGCGTTGAAAAATGAGTCAGAGAGGGTTTGCTCACATAATGATGAGCAGGAGAGAGAGATAACAGAATTAAAAATAGGCAATGAATTGGCCACAAATGAAATAAAACAGCTCAAGAGGGAAACTAAGTACTATAGCTGGAAGAGGAAAGGGAAAGGAAGGAAACTTGACAAGCATGAATCAAAAACAAGGATGCACAATGAACACGTCAGGGAAATCAAGGAAGAGCACAACGGGTGGAAGAAAACTCAGGAAGAAGGAGAAATAAATCTAGTGGAGATTTTAGAATAGCAGAAAAAGGAAAATCAGGAAAAGGTGAAGGGGGAAGTGGTTAAGGTACTGAAAAGTAGAGAATCTCTAGCCAGGGATGCAGCAGATAAGAAAAAATGTGTGATAATTTCAGGATTGAAAGAAAAACCTACGTCAACAAGATCAAAGAACTGAGAAGGGATAAAGAGATAGTATCAATAGTTATGGAGGGTGACAACAAAGCTGAATATGAGACTAAAGAGGTGTTTAGGCTAGGATGATACAAGGAGGGAGGGGCACAGCCACTAAAATTAAGTTTCGGTCACAGGTCACGGTAAATGAGATCATTAAAAGGACATGGAAACTAGCTGAAAAGGAGGGGTTCATGAATATTTGGATAAAGAGAGATGCAAATAAGGAAGAAAGAGCTAAAATAAAGAAGCTAGTCAAGGAAGCTAAAGAAAAAAACAACCGTAGAATGAAGGAAGAGAAGAAAGAGTTCTATTGAAGAGTTATGGATCAGAAACTGAGGAAGTGATACCAACAGAGAGGGAAAGGGAGAAAGATGGAATAAAAAACAACATATAAAGACTGAAGGTGGCATATGCTAATGTACATGGCTATATCTTGGCAAGGCTAGAAATAAACAATTTCTTGAGGGTTAATGAGCCAGATATTATGTGCTTTATAGAGACCAAGTTAAGAAAGGATACTGATACTATATCCAAGTGGGAGATGGCAAATACAAACTATGGAGAAGAAATAGAAAAGAAAAAATTGGAGGAGTGATGATATCAGTGAACAGTATAAATGTGGATAATGTGGACCTGGGAGATGGCAGGGCAGAAGTGATATATATGAAACTAGAAACCTGAGGGAAAGGCAGGAAGAGACATTGCTGTAGCATATGTCCCCCATAAGACAAGGGCATGGAATGAGGTTGAATACCAGGAGATGCTGCCAGATATGGTTTGACACCTATAGAAAATTATTGAGAAAAGCAATATCATAATCCTGGTGGGTGATTTTAATTGTGAAGAGGTGAACTGGGAGAACTGGCAATTAGGAGGTCATGAAGATTCGTGATGCAGTATACTGTTAAAAATAGCAATGAATAACGTAATAAAGAGACAAGACTTACAGGTGATGAAACACCAGCAAGACTAGAATTACTGTTAACCACAGAACCCAATGTAACTGAATCTCTGAAATATGTGTTCTAGAGGAAAAAGGGATCATGTAGTAATTAAGTTCCAAATGATAGAAGAGAATGTGGCACCAAGAGAAGAGCTATACTGGCATGAAAGATACAACTTTGGGAAGGCAAACTTTAGAGGATGAAGAAATTTTTCAAAGAAACTAATTGGAGGGAATTCAGAAAAACAAGCAAGATGCAGAAGAAGTGGTATATCTTTCTAGGCTTTTACAACTCAGCTGTGGACAAATATGTACCAAGAGTTGGTAAGAAAGAGAACTAGAAAAGGGATTGGTTAAACAGGAGTATGACAGCAAAAAGAGAAAGGGTTGTGGCATGGAACAAATGGAGAAAGAGGTAACAACAAAACAAAGGAAGAATACAAAAGAACTAGAAATGAATATACAAGAATCCATACAGAGGAGGAAAGAAACTTTGAAAAATGTATAAGTGACAAATGTAGTGAGGAACCTAAATTATTTTATAGGTTCGTCAATGGCAAATTGATACACAATGAAGGAATCAATACACTGAAAGTAGAACGAATGGTCCACAAAGATGTGGCAATGCAAGCTGAAATAATGAACAAAAGTTTCCAACTGGTTTTCACTAAAGAAAGTGTTTTCTGTGGAAAGGGAGGGAGTGACTAGAAATGTAGTGTTAAAAGATATAAAAATGGAAATACAGGACGTGTATAAGTTACTGGAATCTCAAGATATAAGGAAGACCCCAAGGCCTGAAAGGATCTCTAATTGGATCCTAAAGGAATGCAGAGAACAACTGGCAGATAAGATTCACAGTTTAATTGAGTGTTCTCTAGAAGAAGGGAAAGTGCCTCAGTAATGTGGTACCAATTTTCAAAGGAGGGAATAAGGAAGAACCCCTGTGTTACACACCAGTGCCTCTGACCAGCATGGTCGCAAAATTATGCGAGAGAATCTTGAAATACAGATGGATAAAATATCTGGAGATGGAGATTTTGGTAGAAAGTCATTTCGTACTCAGAAATGGAAGGTTATGTGTCTCTAATTTGTTGGACTTCGACTTAAAGGTGATTGGCATGCCACAGGAGAGAGATGGTTCAGTGGATTGTGTGTACTCAGATCTGGAGAAAGCAATTGACAACATTCTCCATAAGCAACTAATGTGGTAATTGGAGCACATACGAGGACTGAAGGGCACCTCCTGGAGTGGATGAGAGGCTTCATGAGAGACCAACAGATGAGAACAGTAATAAAAGACAGGATGTCAGGGTGGAGGGACATAACAAGTGGAATCCTGCAGGGCTCAGTACTGGGGCCAGTAATGTTCCTGATTTATAAAAACGAAATGGTGGATGGAATGAACAATTATGCATTTTTTTTTTTTTTTAAATGCAAGGAAGAAGGAACCAAAGGCCAGGGCCCACATACTGTTCCTTCCAAGAAAAAGTAAAAACAATACAAAAGAGAGCCAAATTCAAGATCCATTCATTTCGAGATGCCTGGACACACTGCATTTGAAAGATTGGAGATCATAGGAAGTAGGGAATACAGACAAAGGGAGACAGTTCCAGAGTTGACCAGTTGCATAAATGAAGGACTGGGAGTAACGGTTAACTCTTGCATTAGAAAGTTGGACAGAAAAGGGATGAGAGTTTGTTGCTAGATGGGTACTATGTGCCCGTCGTAGAGGTGGAGGGATGCAAGCAGACAGTTCAGAGGAACAGTGACCATTGAAGTAGCGATAGAAGAGAGATAAAGAAGCAACAGTGCGGCGAAGAGACAAAGGTTGAAGGGAATCAGTAAGAGGAGGAGAGTTAATGAGACGAAATGCCTTTGACTCCACCCTATTGAGAAGAGCTGTATGTGGGGAGCCTCCCCACACATGAGAGTTGTACTCCATACACGGGCGAATAAAACCCGTGTACAAGGTCAACATCTATGCAGGGGTAAAGAAAGTTTGGAGTCGGCCCAGCACACCTAATCTCTTGGAAGCAGATTTCACAAAAGATGCAATATGTTCTTTCCAAGACAAATCCCGAGAGAATGAAACCCCTAGCATGTTCAAGGATGATGCAGGACTGAGCTGGACATTATTAAACATTAATGGGTAATCCTGAGGAAGATTTTGTTGGGTTGATAAGTGTAAGAACTGAGTTTTTGATGCATTAAAAATAACAAGATTATTTTACCCCAATCAGAGATATGAGCCAAGTCAGACATTAGGTGTGCCATAGCCTCATCCCTTGTTTGCTAAAGTAACTGCTGAGATGGACGTTGCAGAAATCGAATGGAAAGGTGAAGGGTGGAATCATCAGCATATGAGTGGATAGGGCTAGATGTACAGCTAAGAAGGTCATTGATGAATAAAAGAAAGTGGTGATAGGACAGAGCCCTGAGGAACACCACTGTTGATAGGTCTAGGAGAAGAACGATGGCTGTCTACAACAGCAGCTATAGAACGACCAGAAAGGAAGCTAGAGATGAAGGCACAGATAGAAGGATAGAAACCGTAAGAGGGCAGTTTGGAAATCAAAGATTTATGCCAGATTCAATCGAAAGCCTTTGAGATGTCAAGTGCAATGGCAAAGCTTTCGCTAAAGTCCCGAAAGGAGGATGACCATGAGTCTGAAAGGTAGGTGAGAAGATTGCCAGTGGAGCGTCCCTGACGGAACCCATACTGACGATCAGAAAGAAGGTTGTGACAGGAAAGATGCTTTAAAATTTTTCTGTTAAGAACTGATTCGAAAACTTTTGATACACAGGATGTTAAAGCAATTGGACAATAGTTAGAGGGTTGGGAATAGTCACCCTTCTTTGGGACTGGCTGAATGAGAGCAAACTTCCAGCAAGAAGGAAAGGTACAAGTTGAGAGACAAAGGCGAAAGAGTTTACCTAGGTAAAGTGTAAGCACAGAAGCACAGTTTTTGAGGACAACAGGAGGGACTCCATCAGGCCCATATGCCTTGTTAGTATTTAGGCCAGTGATGGCAGAAAATACGTCAGCTGAAGAAATTTTAATGCCAGGCATGAGGAAGTCTGAGGGGGGAAGTGATGGAGGAACAGCACCAGAAACATCTAAGGTAGAATTGGAGGAGAAAGTCTGAGCGAAGAGATCTGCTTTATCAGTAGAAGAAATAGCTACAGAGCCATCAGAGTAGAAAAGAGGAGGGAAGGATGATGAGGTAAAGTTGTTAGAAA
>JAGKTI010002097.1:0-14006 GCA_018397915.1 Birgus latro
CATGACTTCATTAATTATACGCTGGAAAGAAGCCGGCGCATCTTTTAATCCAAAAGGAAGGTTACAATATTCCCAGTGCCCTTCAGGTGAGGAAAAAGCCGTGAGAGGCTTAGACTCCTCATCCAAAGATATCTGGTGGTAACCCTGCTTCAAGTCTAAATTGCTGAAGTACTTATTCTCACCTAATTGTGAAAGAATATGCTCAATATTGGGCAAAGGGTAAGGATCTGTAACTATCTGCTTATTTAAATGTCTAAAATCTAAGCAGATCCGCAAACCACCATCCTTCTTAACTACTGGAACTAGTGGTGAAGAATAAGGTGAACGAGAAGGCCTGATAATCCCCTGTCTACGTAAATCCTCAAGTTGCTTACGTACTTGATCATGCCACTTCGTTGGTATACGGTATGGCCTACGGTTCACTACCGGTCCATCTGCACATATGTGATGATAGAAGTAGGGTGAGGTAGTAAGTGGGTCCTCGGGCAACGCAAACACATTTGGGTGTTTCCTTATTAGCCTTTTTAGTGCGTCATTTTCCTGGCTAGAAGGAATGGTTATCTGATCTACCTCCGTGTACAGTTTCCGGAGTCTATCCTCACTCATTACACTAGTGATCTGATCTCCCTCTGGACTCATTTGTTCCTCTCCCCACCTGACTTCTTCATAAGGGGTACAGTACTTACCCTAAATTCTCCATCTATAACTATCTGTCAGGGGTTAAATTCGCATACGCGACCGTAAAACATGTTCCTTCTCCTGTTGCCCTATTATCCACTGGACTTACAATGCCTGGCCACAACACTGCTGCAATCGAACTACCAGTGTTTGGCATAAACATTCCTACCTCCCACCCACTTAACGCTGTCTTTAACGTTATTGCTCCGTATGTGTAAGGTTCCAGAATGTCTGTCTCATTCGTGACACACTGACTTGTCACAAAATCCTCTTCCTCCTTTTCCTCGGATGAAGGAACTGTTTCGGTTATCACAAAAGAAGGATTGCACTCTACACAAGAAACACTTCCTCCCTCGGTCACCAAATCAAGTTCCTCTTCCCCGACTTTTATACATAGCGGGTTGGCAGTGATACTTAGGCTATGTGCGAATATGGAATCAACTCCCAAAATTATGGAAACGGCTGAGGGTAAGTCCCTCACTACCACAAATTCCTGATCATATTTTCTATCACCTGATTCTACCTGGAAATTCACCAATCCCAGTATGTCCATTGCATCACTGCTAGCGGACACCAACCCACCGCCTCGATAAGGTCGGAGATTAGTATCAGGCCCTGACGCAATTTCATAGGTCTGTTGGCTAATCAAAGATTTACAAGCTCCTGTATCCAGAAGTGTCTCACAATGTAAATTCCCACACATACCTTTTACCACCGCCAACTTCGCTACTTCATCACTCGTTGTGACAATTACTAAGTTCCCCAACCCGATTCGTCCGGCTTTTTTTTTTCTCCATCGGGTGACTTAGTCTTTTTCCAGTTACACTGATGTGTACTATGTGTGGTACTCTGACATTCCCTACATCTAGCTACTGGCTATCCAGGATTATCTACACGGACTGCACAGTGCTCAGCTCGATGTTCTGTCATGGAGCAACGAAAACATTTGATCCTTTTCCTCTGCTCCTGTGACAAATGATCATATTTCCCCCGTTGGAGTAGCCTGTCTGCACGACACCGTTTGGCGAAGTGCCCTGGCTTCCCACACCTACGGCAATCATTATTGCCACAGGAACTGGCACCGTGTGAACCTTGATGAGTGTCTGTGCCACTCGCACTCGTACGATTCCTCGCCCCAGTGTTCGGCTGAACCTTTGGCCTAGGTGACGCACTCACACTACCTGCACTTGGGTTCACACTAGCAATTGTTCCCTGTCTCTTTTCTTTCAATACATTGTCTTCTGACAGAGGTGAATTTGTCTTCTCTGCCCACTTGACTCCTTCCTTCGCTATCTCTACTGGGTTACTGTACCTGCTCTGGGGAATATGTGCAACATATTGTTTAGGAAACATGTCCAAAAAATTATTAACAATGATAAGATCCACTGATTCCCGGAAAGTTGCACGTACTCTAACAATCCCATCCCCCAGACTCTGTAACCTGTAGAAGTAGTGAAGTGGGTTTTCCCCGGGGTTCCGCTTTGCCGTAAGTAACTCCCGGTGTAACATCTCCAAACTTTCTTCGGTGTAGTACTGTTGCCGCACATCATCTTTGAACCTATCCCAGTCCCCACGAGATTCCCGGATTAAAATCTCCATAATCTCTTGCGCAGGACCGAGTGAAAATGTCCTAGCCACCTCCATTCTCCCATTCGTAGTCCACTTCGTATCATCATTGGTCCTCATCTCTATGTCATTTAACCGGATCATAACATCTGGCTCCAATCGTTTTCCTGGATATTCCGTTGAGGAGCGAAATTTTGAACTACAAAAATATTTCATAGCCCCCAATTGTTGTATGGGATTCTTACTATTATCTGAGATGGCCTGTGACAATTGCTGCGATAACTGTGCAATATCTCCCCCAGTACTTCCCATAGTGGTTCCAACACCACTACCCGAAGCGTTAGGATCAGTAGGTGTTGTAGTCATTGTGTCAGAGTCTTCTGTGTCAGAATTGTCAGAAACAGAGTCAAAATCTGCAGAAACAGAGTCAAAATCAGCAGAAACAGAGTCAGAATCGTCTGAATCAACTAATTCCTCAACTGGGTTTGGATTGCCCTTCCAATCAAAATCACTCATTTGCAGAACAAATTAAAAAAGAAAAAATATTCACTATTCACTATTTCTTCCTTCCAGTTCCTCTAAGTTATTTCCTTTAATTATTCAGAGTTGGAAATAACAATTAAAATAACTATATCCCCACCGCTGCTACCAGATGTCGCGCCCTCCCTTGATACAGAAATGATATTTATCTCGGGAATATTATCCTCCTGTATTTAATACTTTGGTAGCGTGAATCATTCAGACACTGGCAATGAGCGACTTCGGTCCTCACTATACACTTATACTCAGAACTGGGAACTGGAAGAAGTGAAAAAATGATATGGCTTTTCTAGGCTTTAATTATAAAAAAGTATTCACAAGATATTTACATACATGTCACTGTTCCTCTGAACTGTCTGCTTGCATCCCTCCACCTCTGTGACGGGCACGTAGTACCCGTCTAGCAACAAACTTTCATCCCTTTTCTGTCCAACTCTCTAATGCAAGAGTTAACTGTTACTCCCAGTCTTTTATTTATGCAACTGGTCAGCTCTGGAACTGTCTTCCTCTGTCTGTGTTTTCTGCTTCCTATGATCTCCAGTCTTTCAAGCGCAGTGTGTCCAGGCATCTCGAATTGAACGGATCTTGAATTTGGCTCTCTTTTGTACTGTTTTTGCTTTTTCTTGGAAGGAACAGTATGCAGGCCTGTGGCCTTTGNTTCTTGACCAAAGACCATCAGTTCATAACAAAGTTCAGGCACAATGCTCCCCCCCCCGTTCCCCACTTGTTGCACCAAAGGCAAAGACATGAATTTTACTGCTTCTTCATCACTAACTTTTTTTTTTTTTCCCAACAAAGAAACTATCCACATCGTAAACACACCCAACTCATTGTATCTATCAGATAGTTTGCTTCCACACCACACACCACTTCGTCCAACAACTTTACATTTTCCTTTGGAATAAATGCTTTTCTTGTGTTCATCACACTTTCAGGATGCTAAGTGCTTAGACATAACTGAAGTTAGTTTGGAACCACGTGCTCAGAGTTCTGAGAGGAAATGAGGAGCAAGGAAATAAGCAAAAAAACTTTTCTCCTCACAGCAACGATCCACAGAACACTGAGGCAGGCTGTGGGCTGGTAGTTGGTATGGGATATGGGTCATGTGGGTTGGGTTGGGTTGAGGAAACCAATCAGTGATTGACAAAAGCATAACACAAGAGTTGTAAACAAACACAGTCATCTGGAAATCCTAGTACCTAAATGCACCCACTGTTGAGGAAGCCAATCAGTGATTGACAAAAGCATAACACAAGAGTTGTAAACAAACACAGTCATCTGTAAATCGTAGTACCTAAATGCATCCACTTCCCACACAGTTTCTCTTGCACAGTTGAGTGATATTATCTTGCTATTAAGTAATTATGGGAGAAGTGCCTGTGTTATTGTAAGATCGTTGTTTCTTTTTGTCTTAATTCGCGACCCTACCGTACAAGCGGACCCTGAGATACGATACCCCCAGATGCGATACCCCTGCATAGCAATGGGGGTAAAAATACTCCCCTACCCCACCAAACCAGGTAGCTCGAACGGTAGAGAGTTGGCTTGCAGTCCCGTGGGACCCAGGTTCGAATCCTCGCTGGTGCAGGGAACAGTTTAAGGATTTGAATTTGTCGGGAAGCCGACATGCATCCCCTCGAGCAGGTGTAAGACACACAGCGGTGACAGAGGTGCAAATGACACCGCCTGCCGGAAGTGAGTTTAGGATGAAATGCGGACAGGGGAGAAAGAGTAGCGATTCGGTGTACAGCTGTGGGCAATAGGGAGATGGAATAAGGAAGAGAGGTTGAGAGGAAGAAATAAATAGAGGAAGGAGGAGGAGAGAGAGAGGAGTAGTGCGGGTGGTGTTGGTCGAGTTGTTTACACAGGAAAAGTGTTGGCTAGGCAGTTCAGACCGTGAGAGCGGGTGCTGACACAGCGAGTCTGGTAGGGCCTCTACGGTGGGTGAAGCGGGTGACATGTGGGTGACGGCGNAAGACTGGCTTTGCTTTATTAAAATAGTGTTAATATTCCAGTGATTTTAAGAGTAGACGTGTATGTGCGGTTTTTAGGTACTTATGCACGTAGTGAAATGAGGTGGGAATTACCTCAGAGTTATTTGTAGATTTTTGTAAATACTATTTTGTAATTAAAGCCTAGAAAAGCCATATTACTTTTTCACTTCTTCCAGTTCCCAGTTTTAAGTACATGTGTGTCGGGGCATTTTAGTGAAGTCCCCCCATGTCGTGCGTTACCTGTGTCGAGGCGGAGTTAAACTACGCTACCACTTAGTATTAAATACGGGAGGATATATTCCCGAGAAATACCGTAACGACACCTGGGTAGCGGCACGACAAATTTCATTAAATCAGGCTTTACTGATCTACCAGAAGACCCACCGACATGTCATAAAAATAACCCCGCTTATACCAATACACAAGTCCTGTATGAGACAGCCCTAGCATGTATTCAATATGGACGGTGGGTGTTAAGCACCGAAGTGGTGACATGTAGAGGTGTATGGTATGTAGGAGGACAACTGGGCCTTGATAGCAGGCTGTAAAAGCCTATGCCCAGAGTCGGACACATAAAAAAAAATAAAAAAAACAATGGCCTAAGCCCGATATAACAAAGGGTTTTGTTTTTTGAGCCAATTTGATGATATTTTGGACTTAAATTTTGTGTTTAGCCAGATTTATAAACTGTTTTTAGACTTTGATTAATGTGTTTTAGTCATAGGTAGAATGAACATTGCCATTTTGGGGTACAGTTTACTATGTGATTTTTTCCAGACTTATTTTTGATGTTTTTCAGATATTTTTTTGGGGTTAAGGTTAGTTATAAACTGATTTTAGGCTTAGTTTAGCTTGTTTTAAAGCTATTTGGGGCTTAGGTTAGCTAGAAACATGTTTTTGGACTCATTTGGGTGGGTTTAGGACTTTGTTGGGGGGGAAACCCAAGGCTCAAAAATGCATCTTTGTATTTTACATGTTATATCTACCTCGAGATACTATACCCCACCTAGCGATTGGTTTTTACTTAACCAGTTGCATCGTTAAACCGGGGTATGCCTGCACTGTATTTCCTATACTAACTATTTATCTGCAAGTATCGTTACTAATGGGTAGGTATCGATTACTGTAAGTATTAAACTAAACTTTCCAATTAACTGAAAATGTATTTTCAAAAATACTACTGTATTTCATTGGGAAGTAATGATTTTAAGATTTATTAGTGCATTGAATGGCAATTTTGGTGCTCACATTCCCCCAAAAGAGTGGCCATGTGATTATTTTAACCTGGACTGAACCTGTTGAGCAATTTTATTAAATATTTAGCTAGTTCATCAGACTGAAAAGGTATTAATTACAAAACTACCTGGCCATTGGTATCAGAAATCGATACCATCGATACTGGTCAACAAAGTAATCGATATCGTATCTAAATTTAATCACTGGTATTGCCCATCACTAGTAATCACTTAACAAATGTTGGAAAACTCCTCCTTCTCCAACCTTTGGGGCTGGACAAAGAGTGGAGACATGTGGTAACTGCCACTGAATACAGTGATGCCATGCCTCTACTGGCTGGCAAGACCATTCGGTTGGGAGGAAGACAGCCATTTCTGCTCAGCTGTTGGGTTACACTCGTTTATCAGCACGCGGCTCGGCTTGAGAGGGGGGCCAGGAGACTTTGACCATTTGGTAGTGAGGTGGACAGCCATTTCTACTCAGCTTGTGGGTTAGGGTCTGTATTACTGTACTTGTGCACGGTCGTTAGCTCCGAGTGATCCAGGAGGCTGGGGGGGACTTTGACCGTTCAGTGAGGAGGCAGACGGCCATATTTGCTCAGCTTGTGGATTAGGGTCTGTATTACCTGTGCACGACTGGTAGTGTTTGATGATCTGGGAAGCAAGGGGACTTTGACTGTTCAGTGAGGAGCTGGACGGCCATATTTGCTCAGCTTGTGGGTTAGGGTCTATTGCCGGAGAGGCTGGCCGACCGCCAAACCGGTTGTTTGAATTTGTAGGCTGCCCAGCTGGTGATGTTTTAAGTTTGATGTACGGATACGGACAAATAAATCTGGATACGAATATAATAGAGCCAAGGCCTAACGTTTGGATATGAAGCATGTCGGATACAGAGTGTCCGAATAATTGAGCATCCGGATAATCGAGTGATTACTGTACAGTATTTACTCTGCTCCGCACTGCTTGTTGAGACACACCACCAAAAACATGGTGGTAAAGAAGGGCAGAGGAAGGGCAAGAGAGTGAAGGAAACAAAGGAAGGTAGAAATTGGTCAAGGATGAAAAGTGAGGGTTGGATGGAGACTGTCACCTGTGTATTTTTTTTCTATCTTCATAGTTACTAAGTGTAAGGTATGATTATCACTGTGTAAATGTCTACTTTTTTTCCTTAATGGTATACTAACAACATTATCCAACAACCTACCTGAAATATGCCTACATCTCTTTCCCCGGTGGGTGATGGGGGCAAGTAGTAGTCTGGTTGCGCCACTTCAGTTATGCCATGTGTATGTGTGTGTGTGTGTGTGTGTGTGTGTAATTTTTTTTTTTTTTTACATATCTGTACCACATGTTGGTGTTCTACAGGATTTGAGCTAAGCTTGTGTTGTCCCTCCTCCAGTGATTTAATTATCCAGCCTTGATTTGAAGGCATGGATATTCTTTACACAAACCACTTTTTCTTTCAAATTCTTCCATTTGAGTATACTTCTGTTTGGAAAGCTATATTTTCTTATATCATCTGTGTGGGGTTGGGTGATGAGGAAATGGAAAATGTGAGTGCATTTAAGTACTTGGGTGGTGTGATGAGTAAGGATGGAAGAGTGTAGGATGAAGTGCTTGAAAGTGTATAATAGGGAAGAAAGGTGGCTGTTTCTTTGAAAGCAGTGATAAGAAATAGGGAAGTGAGCATTGAAGTGAAAAAGCTGCTACATGATAGTATTGTGATACCAACTCTAACATATGGAAGTGAAGCTTGGACCCTGTTGGAGGGACAGAAGTCAAGAGTGAAAGCAGTGGAAATGAGTTATTTGAGAGGAGCATGTGGAGTCACATGGAGAGACAGACTGACAAATGAGGAGGTGGGAGCGTTGTGGTGTGGATGTGGATGCAACAGGAAGCGTTAGGAGAAACACATTAAGATGGTTTGGCCATGTCGAGAGGATGGAGAGTGAGACTGATGAGGAGAGTGTATGTGAGTGAGGTGGAGGGGGGGAGAGGGAGGGGGAAGCCGAGGATGAGATGAAGGGATGGAGTGGAGAGGTATATGAGAGAGGGGTGTGTGAGCTGGGAGTAGGGCAGTGAAATGGCAAGGGACAGAGCGACATGGAGGCGATTTGTTTGTGGCCACCCCGTGCGGGATTGAGGCGTCTGGCAAGAGATAGATAGATAGTATGTTAGTTATGTTGGTATAGGTAGCCTACAGTAGGTGCGGAAAGTATTGACTTTTTTTGCTGACGTCATTCTTTTTCGCGTTAAGTGAAGTAGGGTCAATACTACCCTCCCCTGTGATGCGAAATGAGCTGACGCTTTTTCAATGGGAGCTGGCAACCCTGCTTGATAGGTTTGGCACCACAGGAGCAGGCTCAGTAATGTTTGGGCAGCCACAGGAGTAGGATTGTCTCTGTGTGTGATGCACCAGGAGGGCATGTTTTGACTCAAATAACACAGTTATTTGGTTACCTACCACATTCTCATCATACCTAAAGTAACCACAAGCAAGGACAAACGTGTGGAAGTGATTACTTTATACAAAGCTGGCCACAAACTCCCATTTATTGCAGATCAGATAGTGTTAGACTGAGGACAGTGCAGAGACTGGTGAAGCGGTTCAAGGACAGTGGGGAGGCCATTCCTCCCACTCCACTTCCCAAGCCTGGGAGACCTCGTAAGACAGCCTTCAGGACCTGTCAGCTGATCTCAAAGCAAGTTAGCAAGGATCCAAGGCTAACAGCACGGGATTTAAAAGAAAAGAACCCACAGTTGCTGGCAGATGTGTCTGTCAGAAGTGTGCAGCAGCTGTTGCATGACGATCTGGACTACAGGAGTTTTTGTGCTCGTAAAAAACCACTGCTAACTGCACTTCAGAAGAAAAAGAGAGAGTAAATTTTTGTAAGAAATATCTTGCCTAGAGTGAGGAGCAATGGAAAACTGTGCTTTGGAGTGATGAGTCAACATTTACTGTCACTGGTACCCCTTCATCACGAGTGTACCGCAAACCAGGCGGTGACCCCCTGGATCCTAAGTACACTTCCAAGTTTGTTAAATACCCATCCTCACTCATGGCTTGGGGCTGCTTTACATATTATGGTGTTGGTGAGTTGGTAATTCTACCTGCAAATGAAAAAGTGAACCAGAACAATTATTTGGAGCTCTTATGTGATGTTTTAAGTGACTCTTTTGCTAAAACCAAGGCAAGAGTATTTATTCAAGATTCTGCCCCTGCACATGTTGCAAAGTCAGTGAAACAGTGGCTAACAGACTGTGAGGTTCCCTTTATTCGAGATTGGCCCGGAAACAGCCCAGATATCAATCCCATTGAGAATTTATGGGTGCACATGAAGCGGCAGCTGCGTAGTATGGACACATCATCTTTGCCTAAACTTGAGGCTGCAGTCAAGCAGCTATGGAGCAGTTTTAGTCCATCTGTTCTGCAAAACTACGCCATCAGTCTCCCCAGACGCCTTAAGAAGATAATAAAGGTGAAGGGGAATGCCAGTAAATACTAAATTCAATGGTGAGTGTTAATTTATTTGTTTCTCCTTGCTAACCACAAGAATGTTTTCTTTTTTTAAGATGGCGTCAGCACTTTCTGTGCCTACTGTACATTCCAGAATACTCTAGAATATCATAATAATTGCCGGACAGTATTGGAGAATTAAGACAAAGTATGGTAATAGTCTGGGTAATGGTATATGGGGCCCTACTTTTGCGATTCCCAGACTTTTGCCATTCCCAGACTGGTCTCCCCCCCTTTTAGTCCAGGAAATCGAGGGTCGAGTGTAATTCTAATGGGTGATTTTAATTGTAGAGAGGTGAACTGGGAGGAATGGGACTCAGGAGGCAGTAAAGATTCGTGGGGCACTATGTTCTTAAATATAGCAAATGAATAATGTAGTGACGTACTGGGTCGAAGAAGAGACATGATTCTGAGGTGATGACACACCAGCAAGATTAGATTTACTGCTAACCAAAGAACTTGATGTAATTGAATCCTTGAAATATCTGTGTCCTATAGGAAAAAGTAATCATGTGGTCATTGAGTTTCAGATGATAATAGGGAACATGGTGCCAAGAGACGAGTTTTACAGACAAGGAAGATACAACTTTGGGAAAGCAAACTTTGTGGAATTGAGAAAATTTTTTGAAAATGCAGATTGGAGAAAATTCAGACAAACGATACACAGGAAGTGGGGTATCTTTCTAGACCTCTGTAATTAGGGAGTGGAAAAATATGTGCCAAGAGTAAGGGAGAAAGAAAACAGGAAAAAGGAGTGGTTTAATAGAAGTTGTATGATAGCATAACAGAATAAAGGAAGAATATAAAAGAACTAGAAATGAATGTACAAGAAGACATAGAGTGGAAGAAGGGAACTTTGAAAAAGGTATTATTGACAAATGTAAGGATGAACCCAAATTGTTTTATAGATTTGTCAATGGCAGATTGAAGCAAAATGAAGGAATCACCAAACTGAAAGTAGAAGGAGAGGTCTACAAAGATGGAGTAATGCAAGCTGAAATAATGAACAAATGTTTCCAATCAGTTTTCACTAATGAAAGGGAGTTTGTGGAGGGGGAGGGAGTGACTAGAAATGTAGCGATGAAAGATATAAAAGTGCAAGTGCAGAAAGTGTATAAATTACTGGAAACTCGCGATGTAAGGAAAGCCCCAGGACCGGATGTAATCTTTAATTGGGTACTGAAGGAATGCAGGGAACACCTGGCAGATAAGATTCACAATTTAATTGTGTGTTCTCTGGAAGAGGGAAACATGCCGCAAGAATGGAAGAGGGCAAATGTGGTATCAATTTATAAGGGAGGAAACTAGGAAGAGCCCCTGAATTATAGACCAGTGTCCCTAGCATGGTCGCAAAGTTGTGCGAGAGAATCCTAAAAGATAGATGGATAAAATATCTGGAAGAGATGAATATTTTGACTGAAAGTCAGTTTGGAATCAGAAGTAGGAGGTCATGTGTTTCCAACTTGCTGAGCTTTTACTCAAGAGTGATTGACATGCTGTAGGAGAGAGAAGGTTGGGTGGATTGTGTGTATTTAGATCTGGAGAAGCCTTCGACAAGGTACCCCATAAGAGACTAATGTGGAAATTAAAGCATATAGGAGGACTGAAGGGAAGCCTCCTGGAATGGATGAGAGACTTTTTGAGTGACAGACAAATGAGGACAGTAATAAAGGACAGGACATCTGTTTGGAGGGAAGTAACAAGTGGTGTCAAGTTCCTGATTTACGTAAATGATATGGTAGAAGGAGTGATAAGTTATGCAAGTCTGTTTGCTGATGATGCAAAGATCTTGAGGAGGGTAGAGGCTGAGGAAGACTGTAAAATGCTGCAGGAGGATCTGGATAGGATACATGATCGGAGCCAGATGGGGACTATGAGATTCAACACAAAAAAATGTAAAATATTGGAATTGGGTAAAAGTACCAAGAGGCCATTACAGAATTATTTGATGGGTAATGAACCATTTACAAAAGTGAGAGAAGAGAAAGATTTGGGAGTGCTGGTCCAGGATAGTTTGTCACCTGAAAAAAACATTAACAACATAGAGAGACTTATAAACTCTTGACCAACATAAGAGTGGCATTTCATTACATGGATGAGATGATGAAAAAATTGATAGTGGCCATGATCTGCCCCAGGTTAGAGTATGCAGCAGTAGTGTGGTTCCCACACAAAAGAAAGATATAACAAGACTGAGAGAATACATAGAACAGCAGCCAAGTTGGTCTCCAGTCTGGTAGATCTGTCGTACACAGAGAGGCTGGAAAGGCTGGATTTGCCTTCCTTAGAGGAAAGGAGAGGGGCAACATAATTGCAGTGTTCAGGACCATGATGGAAGTAGATAAAATTGACAGAGAAGATCTGTGTGTGTGTGATGAGAGAGTAACAAGAGGACACGGACTGAAACTGAAGAAGTCAAGCTCCTTGAAGGACATCAGGAAATACAGTTTTCAATATAGATGCATAGACCTGTGGAGTAGCCTGGAGAAAGAGATCGTCCAGTCTAAAACTTAAACGAGTTTAAAGCAAAATTTGACATATTGAGAAACAGAGACGGGACCCCACGAACGTAGCTCATTTCCTGTATATCACAATTAGGTAAATACAGTTAGGTAAGTTAGGTAAATACACACACACACACACAAGAGAGAGGGGTAAAAGAGCTGAGAAATAGGTGAAAATGGGTCTGCTCACACAGTGTTGACCAGGAGAGGTAGGTGTCTGAATTAAAAGCGGGTATTGAAGGAGCCGCAATTGAAATAAAGCAGCTTAACTGGGAAAATAGGAGACTGGAGGAGGAAAGGGACTAGATGAAATGTGTACCTGACGAACATGACTCTAAAACTTAGACGAATGAGGAACATATTAAGGAAATCTTAGAACGTCCTAAGGAATGGAAAAAATTCAACAGGAAGATAAAATAAGTCTTAATGAGATCCTAGAACAACAGAAAAAGGAAAACCAGGAAAAAGTGGAGAAAGAAAGTGGTGAAGGTACTAAAAAGTAAAGAATCACTTGTCAGAGATGCAGCAGAAAAAGAAAAAATGCTTGATTATCTCAGGTTTGAAAGAAAAACCAATGTCAGTGAGGTCAGATAGAGAGACGGCAAAACTGAGAAAGGCGAAGGAAATAGTGTCAATAGTTATGGAAGGAAAGTACGAAGCCCAAGAGGAGATGGAAGAAGTCTTTAGGTTGGGAAGTATGTGGAGGGAGGGGCAAGACCATTTAGAGTAAAATTCTGGTCTCAGGTTGCAGTCTATCTATCTGTCTATTGCCAGACGCCTCAATCCCGAACGGGGTGGCCACAAACAAATCGCCTCCATGTCACTCTGTCCCCTGCCATTTCACTACCATGCTCCCAACTCATACCTCCCTCTCTCATATACCTCTCCACTCCATCCCTCCATCTCATCCTCGGCCTCCCCCTCCCTCTCGCCCCCTCCACCTCACCCACATACACTCTCCTCGTCAATCTTTCACTCTCCATCCTCTCCACATGCCCACAGGTTGCAGTAAATGATATAATCAACAAGACTTGGAGATTAGCAAATAAGGAAGGATTAAAAAATATCTGGATAAGGAGAGATGCAAATGAGGAAGAGAGAGCTAATGTAATGGAACTTATTATGGAAGCTCATCTTAAATATCAGGACCAACTTGCCTAGCCCCGGGCTCCTACACTCCTCTGTGGGGCGACATAGGATTGGATGATGGATGGATGGATGGTTAAGGAAGCGAAAAAAAAAACGACTAGAGAACGGAGGAAGAGAAGACAGATTTCTATTGGAGAGTTATGGATCAGAATTTGAGGAAGTGGTACCAAAGGAGAGAGGGAGAGAGAAGGATTGAATAAAAAACAGTGCAAAAAGATTAAAAGTGGCTTATGCTAATGTAGATGGTCTAATCTCAGCAAGTGGACAGTTTCTTAAAGCTAAATGAGCCAAACATTATATGCTTTGTAGAGATCAAGCTAAGAGAGAATACTGAAATCCAGTTGGGAAATGGGAATTACAAACTATGGAGAAGAGATGAAAAAGAAAAAATGGGAGGAGGAGTGATGATAGCAGTGAAAAACAGCCTAAATGTGGATAGTGTGGAATTGAGAGAAGGTATGGCTGAAGTGATAAACATGGTAATAAAAAACAGAGGGAAAGGCAAGAGAGACAGCGCAGTAGCATGTCCCCCCCAAGACAAGGGCATGGAATGAGAAGGAATACCAGATGTTGTCGGACATGGTTAGATACCTACAGAAAGTGAATGAGAAAAGTAGCAACATAATCCTGATAGGAAACTTCAGTTGCAAAGAGGTAAATTGGGAAGAGTGGGACTCAGGAATACTGAAGATTCATGGGACAGTAATCCCATTAAATGTATCAGTGGATAATGTAATGACCCAGTGGGTCAAAGAAGAGACAAGATTTTGGGGGGATGACACACGAGGAATACTAAATTTATTTCTAACCCACAAATGTTTAA